>CM044443.1:7742802-7755208 GCA_024363595.1 Xenopus borealis
ACAAATGTGTTCATCCTGGCTGTGACAAAGCTTTCACCCAGCTTTCCAACCTGCAGGTATTTACTCCTCTTGCCTCCTAAAAATGGCTTACTTTTGTCAACTTATCTCACTCTTTCCTCCTGAGATCCTGTCTTCCAATAATGTCTTTCTGGGAACCTGACCACCACCTTCTAACTACTCTTCCTGGGAACCTATCTGCCCTTTCCCCAATTTCTCCTCCTGGGATCCTGTCTCTCAAATTCCAACTCTGTCTGCACTTTCCCAACTTTCTCCTCCAGGGAACCTGTCTGCACTTTCCCAACTTTCTCCTCCAGGGAACCTGTCTGCCCTTTCCCAAATTTCTCCTCCAGGGAACCTGTCTACCCTTTCCCAACTTTCTCCTCCAGGGAACCTGTCTGCCCTTTCCCAAATTTCTCCTCCAGGGAACCTGTCTACACTTTCCCAACTTTCTCCTCCAGGGAACCTGTCTACACTTTCCCAACTTTCTCCTCCAGGGAACCTGTCTACACTTTCCCAACTTTCTCCTCCAGGGAACCTGTCTGCCCTTTCCCAATTTTCTCCTCCAGGGAACCTGTCTGCCCTTTCCCAACCTTCTCCTCCAGGGAACCTGTCTGCCCTTTCCCAACCTTCTCCTCCTGGCAACCTTTCTGTACAAACCAAACTCTCTTTGGGAACCTTTCTGTACAAACCCATCTCTGTCTCTTCTTGGTATTCTGTCTTCTCCCTCTGATCTTTCTCCTCCTGGAATATTTTGTCCATCTCTCTGTACAGAAAAGAATGGATGTTTAGGAAACAATCTGTTGAGTTAGAGCTCTGAAGCCAAATGAGCGAAATCTTATTCAATTGTTATACAAGCTCACTTATATCAACAGATTGCTCTAGGTTTTTAATGGGGAATTTTGGTGGACTACAGATTTCCATAGACTGGTGTTGGAGGATAAGGGGCTTTTCTGCTTTGTTAGGATTGTCTTCCATGAATAACGTAGTAGAAAGCATGTTTGGTCTATAAAGTGGTTCTAATTGCAGATATTTGCAAATATGTAGAAGAAGAACAGTGTAAAAGCCAAGGTGCCATTGTATAAAGCCGATAATCCGAGATGGGTAATTATGAATGGCATGATGGACATGTCTGTTTTTTGGGAAAGCCGTCCCAAATGTGTTACCTAGCTGTCTATGTTGTTTTTCTTTTCCTTTTTTTTTACCTCTTTTCTTCATTCTGCTTGATAGTCTCACCGGAGGCAGCACAATAAAGACAAACCTTTCAAGTGCCACAATTGTCACCGAGCTTATACTGACGCGTCTGCCTTGGAGGTCCACCTGTCAACTCATACAGTCAAGCACGCAAAAGTCTACACGTGTTCCATCTGTAGCCGCGCATATACTTCCGTACGTATCTTCTTTCCCTCTAAAATCCCCCTTCTCTCTGTCTCCGCATTGTATGTAATATCTTGAGTATTCTGTCCAATGGCTCTTAAAGATGATTTTTATGATATAGTTTAAATGACACTGTTTACACTGCAAATAATTCACTCTACAATATAACATTTCATTCCTGAACCAGCAAGTGTATTAAGTTGTAATATTGATGTGTAGGTGCATCTCAGTTCATTTTGCCTGGTCATGTGCTTTCAGAAAGAGCCAGCACTTTAGGAGGGAACTGCTTTCTGGCAGGCTGTTGTTTCTCCTACTCAATGTAACTGAATGTGTCTCAGTGGGACCTGGATTTTACTATTGAGTGTTGTTCTTAGATCTACCAGGCAGCTGTTATCTTGTGTTAGGGGGCTGTTATCTGGTTACCTTCCCATTGTTCTGTTGGGGGTGATATCATTCCAACTTGCAGTACAGCAGTAAAGAGTGACTGAAGTTTATCAGAGCACAAGTCACATGACTGGGAGCAGCTGGGAAACTGGCAATATGTTGCCCCATGTCGGATTTCAAAATAAAAAAAAATCTGTATGCTCTTTTGAGAAACAGATTTCAATGCAGAAGTCTGGAACAGCACTATTTACGTTTTGAAAAAAACTATTTTCCCATGACTGTATCCCTTTAATGTTCTTTTTCAGTCTCCATTACCACAACCCTTCACTCTTTTCTCCCCTAGGAGACTTATCTGATGAAGCATATGAGAAAACACAATGCTCCTGAACCCCAGCAGCCACCACAAACTCAAGTTTTGACTTCACAGGCACATTTCACCCCAGTCTCTCAGGCCCCTACTTCTGATGGGCCTCAGTGCTCCTTTGACATGAATCCCTTCAAGACTGACCATCACAAAGACTTGTGTCTGACTGTGGCCACCAGCACAATCCAAGTGGAACATCTTGGCAGCTCCTAGTTCTATGTAAGGTGGCCCCTATGTCAAGAGGATATGGAGACTTTGCACCTGACTCGTTGTAGGAAGAAGAGAAAGAATGGTTATCGGCCAGCCTCAACATTTGGGATGGGGGGTTAAAAAGGACAACAAACGCAGCCCAACATTATAAGGGCAGGGTGCTACTCTGAGGAAGCCTTAATATGCGGGAAGATGGATGAGACATTAATCTGGGGAGCAGGTTGTTTCCGTTCATGGGCAGAATGAAATAGGTTCCCCGTGTAACTTGTTCTACAGAACAGCTGGTGGAAACTCAGCTTGTGGAGTTGCATCTAATGCCAACACAACATCGCAGTGCAGTGGCTGTGCACAAATGGGCATTTTGGTGAAGCTGCAGTGTCGCCTCACTAAGCTTGAAGGCAGAAGCCAAACATTGCTTAGGGTGCTCTGGTGAACATCTAGGATGCCCAAACTTGGCAAGGCTGCTCCCTTGTTGTGAATCCTGGGCTTCTCTGGTGTAACCCAACACAAAGCCACCACTGAATCCTTTCGTGGAGTGGAGATAGTAGCTCTCGTAACGCTTCAGTCGCCTCATGCTTTCATGTTGCCATGGAAGGTGTAAACCCAGCAACTCACGACATTGATGGGTTCTCCCAGCTGGACTAAAAGGAGAGCAGAAATATTTGGGCTTCTTGGACTTAATATTTTATACCCTGAGAATTAATTGGAGGGGGGGGGTGGGAGGGGTTACACTTTGTATTATTATGTTATCCTTATTTGGTTCCTATTCTTGCTCCACTGACACCTTACCCGGAAGCACACATTGCAAAAGGGTTGTGGGGGGTCGTTTTAAGGACTGACGCTACAGATCTCTAGCAAGGGAGAAGTTCATGGATTTTTGCTCTGCATTAAAAGTTTATATTAGATAGTTCTGCTAATCTGCCAGGCAACGAGCGTGCAGCCTGTATCCTGGATATAATTATGTATAAATATATACAGAACAAAGTGTATTGAGCTGCTGTCGTCCACTTACTGCTATTGCTCATTTCCCATGTGAGAACCTTATTGGTGCACATGCAGAGGGATGCCATTCATTGAAACCCCCTTTATATTCTGCTGTATTGACCCCCAAACTTAAACTATATGGTTTTATATAAACACAGGTCTGGTCTCAAATGCATTTGACACACAAATGATCTTTAATATTGTATGAATGCTCTCCCTTCCACGTCTCATTCCTTGGACATCTTTAAAGAAAACTAAACCAATATTTTAAAAAAAACCCTACCCCTCATAGACTCCGCCCACCCTACCCCTGGCAAATGCCCCAAACTTTTTACTCACCGCAGGAGTTGGCGTTCGCGGCAGCCATCTTCTTCGGTAATCTTTGTGTATTGAACGGCGTTTCAGAGCAAGCACAGTTGGAGCAATTTCCCAGTTACAGATAACTGCGCATGCGCCGAAACTCATGGGAATCGCCGAAGACGACACAAAGATTACCGGAGATGAAGAAAATGGCTGCCGTGAACTCAGACTTCTGAATCTGCCTTGAGGGGTGAGTAAAAAGTTAGGGGCATTTTCCAAGGGTAGCAAGTAGGCTGGCATGGAGGGGGGGTGGTCTATGGGTGGAGGGTTTTTTTTTTAAGTATGGGTTTAGTTCTCCTTTAAAGAGGACTATCGTGGAAATTAAAATGTAATTTGTTTCCTCATACTGAAGTAAGAAACTATCTCAATACAATCAATTACGAATTCTGCATTGTTTCTGAAATAATCAAGTTTATGTTCACTATCCTTCTCTCAGCATCTGTTTCTCTTCACTCTCTCTTAATTCAGGAGCTGGGTGTCTTATTCATTGACAGTTACATGTAATACACAAAAGCCGTGAATATCTGATGTCATCCGCTATAAACAGTGCGTAGTGATTAGAAGTTACCTCTGAGTTCCGTGACCTGTGTAAAAACACTGCCTTCGGCCTCGTGTTTTTATATGATCATGGAACTCCTCGGTAACTTATAATATCCTTATAATTTACAAGAGGGGGTACTTTATTCACTATATATATCTTATAGGGGGGCTCCTTTTGCCTAGAAGATGTATTAGAGCTCACTCAAATAACTGATTCCAGTACAAACAAAATCTAACAAAATAACTGCCCTTTGCACAACTCCTGCATGTAGAGAGACATGATGTCTGGTGAGTTTAATAGAGCAGTGATTTTCAACCTTGTGCCTCCAGCTGTTAAAAAACTACAAGTCCCACAATGCATTTGCCTGACTGTGGCTGTCAGACTCCTTCATTGCATTGTGGGACTTGTAGTTCCTTAACAGCTGGAGGCACAAGGTTGAAAATCACTGTAATAGAGTGAGCTCTAATACATCTTCTAGGCAAAAGGAGCCCCCCTATAAGATATATTGTATGTAACTGTCAATGAATATCTGACACCCAACTCCTGCATGTAGAGAGACATGATGTCTGGTGAGTTTAATAGAGTGAGCTCTAATACATCTTCTAGGCAAAAGGAGCCCCCCTATAAGATATGTTGGATGTAACAATGAATATCTGACACCCAACTGCTGCATGTAGAGAGACATGATGTCTGGTGAGTTTAATAGAGTGAGCTCTAATACATCTTCTAGGCAAAAGGAGCCCCCCCTATAAGATATATTGGATCATTCATCCGACACCCAACTCTTGAATGAAGACAGAATGAGGAGAAACAGATGCTGAGAGAACAATAGTGAACATTAACTTGATTATTTAAGAAACAATACAGATTTTTAATTTTAGTTGATTGTATTTAGAAAGTTTCTTATTTCAGTATGCTGAAGCTAAATTAAATTTTTGTGAGTTCCCCTTTAAATATCTGGTTAGTTTCCTGGAGAAGGAGCCGTTAAAAAGTAAATTTTAACTTCCTCCCAGCAATTTCATTGTAAGAAATGAGAACTTACCCACAAACATCTGTTAAAAGGGTACTCCTTTTCATTAGTCATTTCCTAAAATGTATAGTTTGCCTTTTTTTTTTTTAAAATAATAAATTTTAACCCTTTTTTTTTTATATGCGCAATATAGATCCGGAGCAGTCCCAGGTTTGTTTGGTTACATTAATGCCACTCGGGGCCGACTTCCTAAAGTGATTTATGGCAGAGGGAAGTTGCTTAGAATGTGGCATCACTACGGTACATAACAACTGATGGACGTTGCCTCCCTTTCCTTGACAATGTTTTTCAACTCGTCCAGGTGATGTTTCAATTCAAAATGCTAAAGGCATGGGTTAGATGCTGTCTTTGCCAGGCTCCTAGGTGCACTAAATATATTAAAGGAACAGTAACACCAAAATAATTGAAATTGTTTTAAAGTAATTACAATGTAATGCTGTTGCAATGCACTGGTACAGAAACACTACTGTAGTATATGCAAACAAGCTGCTGTGTAGCGATGGGGCAACCATTCCAACACAGTATACACAGTAGATAACAGATAAGTACTACTATAGTTTATATAAACAAGCTGCTGTGTAGCCATGGGGGCAGCCATTCAAGCACAGGATACACAGTAGATAACAGATAAGTACTACTATAGTTTATATAAACAAGCTGCTGTGTAGCCATGGGGGCAGCCATTCAAGCACAGGATACACAGTAGATAACAGATAAGTACTACTATAGTTTATATAAACAAGCTGCCAGCCCTAATCTGTGCTTCAATGTTGATTTAAATCTTTTTAACCCTTTGGATAACTTATTATACCAGACAATGGCCTGGTCTTCAGCGTCAAGCTTCTTCCTAAATCATAACATATAAAGCCATGTGGCCCTGACATGTCAGTGGATTACACTGAAAAGCATCACTTCTCCAGGAAATAAGTGTAGTATGAGTATCAGTCTCATTGTTCCTATAGATTTCTTATATGACTGCACCCAGAGACATTGTCTGCCTGCAGGCACACACAGCTGATTTTGTTGCCAAAAATGGATACTTATGTTTCAGTGCAAAAGCTGCTGAGTGTGACTGTATCTGGGCCGACGCAGTGGCTCCTGGTGCAGGCATATCATAAAGCTGATATTAGTGTAGGCAGGGGCCAATGTGGCTGCCACCTCAGGTGCCCCCCAGGCAGTATCTGATGCTGCAACTCCCCGACCCCCTTCAAATGGGGGAGGTCGGAGGGAGCAGAGCAAGCACAGTTTTCAGCAGGTCTGGGTCGGTGGGTTCAACCAGGTTTTTTTTTTTTTTTTTTTAACTGGTGTCCAACTAGGCCAGTTCCACCGAGTGTAGGGACTGATTTCCGTCCTGCATTTATCCACAGGCCGAGAATCCTCCAGGTGTAACAGTGGCCTAACTGCCTCAAACTAGATTCTTGGCTCCCGCAGGAATCCCACATTCAGACTTGCGCCGGTGATGCTTAAGAGTCGCCACCGTTTCTGGAACAAAAAATGTCCTTCCTATATATTTATCTTTTTTCCATATTAATAACATTGGTATCAACCATCATTTTTACCGGCCAGGTCGGTAAGTTACCAGCCGGGTTGCAACCATTGCTGATGCAAAATTTAGGGATGGCCAAGACTTCAGCCTGCATTAAAGGGCAAGGAAAGTGTAAAATAGAATAAGGGTAGAAATGGTGTATTTTGTATACTAAACATAAACATGAACTTACTGCACCACAAGCCTAATCAAACAAATGATTTATGCTTTCAAAGTTGGCCCCAGGGGGCTGTCATCTTGTAACTTTGTTATACATCTTTGCAAGACTAGACTACATACACATGCTCAGTGTGGTCTGGGCTTCTTAGGGATCGTCATAAATGATCAAAAAACAAAGCTGCTTGAGTTCTGCATGGCTGGTAAGTAAGGCAGGGGCTCCCCCTTGATTTACATTGCATTTGTGCTGTGAAATTTGCATCCAGCCAGAGATGCAGCTCGGGCTATAGACACTGTTGCACTGACATCTGTCGTAAAATTGCCTGTGAAAGCTACTTGTAACTTTGCCATAAAGTATTTGTATGATGCTTTTACATTACCTGTCTGATCCCCCATGTTCCTGAATGAGGGGGCTGCCATATTTGTGCAGCAGGAGTCCGTTAACATTAGAAACAGTTGAGAACGGACAGTCAGGTTTAGAAGCTTCAACTAATAATTACTTACAAAAATAAAACTCGGCGCAAAAAAAAATCATCTTTTAGGGGCAGATTTACTAAATTCACATGAGGGATTCGAATATTCGATCGAATTTTCAAAAAGATTCGAATTTCAAATATGCAAATTCAACCATCGAATATTCGAATACGAATGATTCAAATTTTATTTTGTTCGAAAATTCGATGGTCGAATACTTCCCCTTTAAATTTAAATTCGATCACCTACTTCGCCAGATTAAACCTACCGAAATTTGAAAAATGCGATCGATCGCTAAAAATCGTTTGAATATTCGTTTCGAATATTCAACCGATCGAATTTTCCCTATTCGATCGTTCGATCGAATTGCGCTAAAAAAAATTCGATAGTCGAATTTATTTAATTCCCCACTATTCCCCCACTATTCCCTGGTTGAATTTCGAATTTTTTTTTCATTCGAAATTCGACCTTTAGTAAATCTACCCTTTAGTGTACATTCATATTTTAAAGTAGTTTTTTTTGCATCAGTAGTCCGAATGTGTGAAATGATGACCACACTGCTGCTCTGCAGGTTTCTTCTGATGAGACTCTGGAATTCCCAGGAAGCTGCTAAGCCTCTAGTAGAGTCTGATACGTGAGGGTAAAGTTCTGGACTTTTTCTCGTAAGCCATTCTCATACAGATTTTGATCCAGATGGTAGATTTAGTAGGTTGAGCCACTGCTTTCTTCCCTTCTTTGATTACTAAGAGGGAATCTGAAAGTCTGACATTTTTCATTCTTTCGAGGTAGATGATCAGACCATAAAATGTGCCATTGTTCTTCCTTACTGGACTTTGGGTTTTTGAAAAAAGAAGGTAAAATAATGTCCTGGTTAGTGTGGAAGTTGGAAACCACCTTAGGGATAAAGTTGGCTGCTGTTTTTAAGACAACCTTATCTTGAAGAAAGGTTCATTTTCCTTCTGTTATTGAGAAAGCTTGTCTTTCTGCCACTCTAATGGCTGTTTTTATAGCCAGTAAAAAAACACAGCTAAAAGGGGCATTCAATCCCTCAGGCGCGTTGCGTTCTTAAATGGAAACTGTCATGGGAAAACGTTTTTTTTTTTTTTTTCAAAACACATCAGATAATAGTGCTGCTCCAGTAGACTTCTGCATTGAAATCCATTTCTCAAAAGAGCAAACAGATTTTTTTATATTCAGTTTTGAAATCTGACATGGGGTTAGCCATTTTGTCAATTTCCCAGCTGCCCCGGTCATGTGACTTGTGCCAGCACTTTAGGAGGGAACTGCTTTCTGGCAGGCTGTTGTTTTTCCTTCTCAATGTAACTGAATAGTACGCAGTGGGACATGGGTTTTACTATTGAGTGCTGTTCTTAGATCTACCAGACAGCTGTTATCTTGTGTTAGGGAGCTGTTATCTGGTTACCTTCCCATTGTTCTGTTGTTAGGCTGCTGGGTGGGGGAAAGGGAGGGGGTGATATCACTCCAACTTGCAGTACAGCAGTAAAGAGTGATTAAAGTTTATCAGAGCACAAGTCACATGACCAGGGGCAGCTGGGAAATTGACAATATGTCTAGCCCCATGTCAGATTTTAAAATGAATTATAAAAAAAATCTGTTTATTCTTTTGAGAAATGGATTTCAATGTAGAATTCTTCTGGATCAGCACTATTAATGGATGCATTTTGAAAAAAATGTTTTTTCCCATGACAGGATCCCTTTAAGTTTGCAATGACAGGAGCCAAGATCTTTGTGAAAACTCTGGGTGCTGTAGCTAGACTAAATGGGAGAGTTTTGTGTTGGAAGTTTTTTTTTTTTCAGAATTTTGGATCTGAAGAACTTCTTGTGGCACTTCTTATGGGTATATGCATATAGGCATGCTTTATATCTAGCTTTGCCATCCAATCTCCCAGATCAGAAGAGCTGAGCTATGGAGTGTATTGTTTTGAATGATGGAATAGCCAGTTGTTCGTTTAGATTCCTCAAATTTAGAATCACTCTGTGTTGACCATTTTGGCTTGATTCTGATAAAAAAAAATGAGAATACTCCCCTTTGTATTTTGTATGTTGAGGCACCTTTGCTATCACTTTGTTCTTTAGAAGATTTTTTTTTTTATTACAGACTTTAATGTGGTAGTTTCTTTCTTGCTTCTTAGCTTGTCTGATGATACAAACTGGTTTTGGGGATTTGTTTGGATATGGAATCTGTAGCCCCTTTGGATTATATCCAATACCCATCGGTCCGAAATTTCTCTGGCCCATTCGGCACTGAAATACCTCAATCTTCCTCCAATGTGTGAATGGCCCCCACACCTCCATGCTTTGGCTTTTTCTGTTGTGATATTACCTCTTTTTTGCTGGAAAGGACTGGTTCCTACCCTTCCTTAGTCTGAAGTATTGTTTTCCAGGTTTGTAGTGTCTTGATTCTTTGAAAGCACTGGTTTGGGCTCTAGGCGGATTTTTTATTTCCCTTCTATCTTGTAGTAGAAAAGGTGATTTTCCTGCGGATGCTTTTGATATAATATTATCCAGTTCACTACCAAATATTACATTTCTTTTAAATGGCAAGCTGCAGAGATTGTGCTTCGATTGTGAGTCCGCATTCCAATTCCTGAGCCATAGGCTTCTTCTGGCAACTACTGACAGACTCATGGATTTTGCCGCTAGCTTGACCGATTCCATCGAGGCATCAGCTATGAATTCATTCGCTAGCTTGACATCTCGAAGGGCCTCAATGAGTTTTTCTCTGGTGGAACCTGATTTAAAGGAGTTGTTCACCTTTGAGATAACTTTTAGTATGATGTAGAGAGTGATATTCCGAGACAATTTGCAATTGGTTTTTATTTTTTATTATTCTTGGTTTTTGAGTTATTTACCTTTTTATTCAGCAGCTCTTCAATTTGAATTTCAAGCAATCTGGTAACTAGGGCCCAAATTACCCTAGCAACCATGCATTAATTTGAATAAGAGACTGGAATATGAATAGGAGAGGGACTGAATAGAATGATAAGTAATAAAAAGTAGCAATAACAATACATTTGTAGCCTTACAGAGCATTTGTTTTTTTTAGAAGGGCGACGCCCATTTGATAGCTGCAAAGAACCAGAAGAAAAAGACAAATAACTATGAAACTATAAATAATAAAGAATGAAAACCAATTGAAAAGTTGTTTAGAATTGGCAGTTGTATAACATAATAAAAGTTACCTTAAAGGTGAACCACCCCTTTAGGTGGGAATTCCCAAGTTTTGATGATTCAGATGAGAATGCAAACTTTTTTTTAAATTTTCTTGGAAACTACTTGCTTGTTGTCCGAGATATCCCATATGGTATCCTGGATCACATTGTGCACTGGAAAAAACATGATTTTTTTTTTTTTGTTGCCAATTTGAACATCTTGTCTTGTTTGATGGATTCACTTTGTTCCTCCCAATTTAAGGTTTTCCTGGCTGCCTTTATGAGTGGTTCAATCGTATTGGAATTGAATGCATAGTCTTCCTCCCTCTCCGATTCCACACCCGATAATTCTCCTGAGGATTTGTCATCTAATGAAAGAATTCTTCTGTCCTGATTCGAATCTTCACTCTGTCAACTTGAATGAATTAGGTGATGGCCCCTCACGGGCCTCCATATTTTTTTAACTCATTATCCGTCACTTGAGAAACTATAGAGGATAAAGATTTGTTGAAAGTGGATTTATCCATTCCATCATGTCTGTCATTTTTGGATCAGTTCCTGAAGCCTCCCTTAGACATTTTTCGCAAAGCCTTTTATACAGCAGTGCTATGTCTGAACAGGAGACACATTCTCACCTATTTCTTCTGCGTTCTCCCCTGCTTTGAGATCTTTTGAAATTAAAAAATGCAATATTATAAAAAAAATGCCATGTTTTTTCAAGCTATGAACTGTACCAGACATGTTCCTTCCTCTCATTAAGAACTCACCCCCTGGAACTGAAAGAGACTTTCTGGAGCTGATCTTTAAGTAGTTGTCTCATTCCCTGAAGTCTGTGATCATACATTAATATACATTCTTAAGGGTTCAAACATGAGGTCAGAGGATGTACGGAAATGGGACCTGTTATCCAGAATGCTTGGGACCTGAGGCTTTCCAGATAACGGATTGTTCCGTAATTTGGATCTTCATACCTTAAGTCTACTAGAAAATCATGTAAACATTTAATAAGCCCAATAGGCTGGTTTTGCTTCCAATAAGGATTAATTATATCTTATGCAGCAAAATAGAGAGGTGCGCTGTGTTAGAAACTCCTGGAAAAAAGGGGAAACAGAAACTCTCTGGTGTTGTATATTAGCACCAAATAAATTAAAAGGCTTTGCATGTGCTACTCACAAGTGTATGTCTTGGAATATGCCCATCATTAGTGCCGTTTCCTTGGTCTTTAGTTTGTCTGAAGTAATTTATCTAGTGTGAAAAAACTACACACAATACAGTAGAAAAAACTTCATGTTTATTATTAGAAATGTACAAGCCCAACGGAATGCCCCTGAGGAAGTATTTTTTACGAAACGCGTTGGGCTTGTACATTTCTAATAATAAACATGTAGTTTTTTTTAAGTTCAAATCGGACGTTGGAAATATTATTCAACCTGAAATCTAAGCGCAAAGAGAACAACCACCCAGAACGCCGCCGCTCTGTCTCTCGCCGGACACACGAGGAGAACAGACTTAAAGTCGGGAGAGAAACGACCTTGCAGCGCTCTGTGGCGAACGGGGAGCAATTTTCCTGCACGCTAGAACTTAGCAGCTTTAACCTCACAGAGAGCGGCTTAATGCACCGCAGCGTGAACCAGCTTCTTTCTGTTTAAAGCACAACAATCTTCTAAGTGCGGTTCCAGCCTGCAGGGCTTCTTTATTTAAAACCAGACTATTCTACTCTATGTGTAGTTTTTTCACACTAGATAAATTACAAGGAAACGGCACTAATGATGGGCATATTCCAAGACATACACTTGTGAGTAGCACATGC
>CM044443.1:7755416-7769147 GCA_024363595.1 Xenopus borealis
CCCCCCCCCCCCCCATCCTTCACGGAAAATTGAGAATTGCGCAGAGTTCATTTCTTTTTTATCATTAATTATATCTTAAAAGTACAAGATACTGTTTTATTAGTACACAGAAAAAGGAAATCACTTCTAAATATTTAGATTATTTCATTATAATGGAAACTATGGCAGACAGCCTTTCCATAATTCGGAGCTTTATGGATAAGGAGTTTCCGGATAGGGGATCCCATACCTGTACTTACACAAGTACCCACTGACAGCACAAAGGCACCGAGGCTATTACCTGCAGCGGCACAGGGGAGAGAAAAGGACGCTCCTTTTAAATCCAGGCGTCCTGCATCCATTAAATGTTGTGCGCACTGAAAGCCGGTCACTTCCATGTTCACGGGAGTTTGCACATGCGCAGAAGAAATCCGCACTTACTGTAAGCATCGGTGCGGCGTCTTATTGTGCACGGTGCCGAAATTTGGCTTTGCGTCTGACATAGCCACCTTTAAAAAAAAAACAAAAACAAAAACCAGTTGTTGGGGAAGATCAAAAAGTTCGGCTGTGATGCAAAAAAGGGGTGGACCATGGAGTAAAAAGGGGTGTGGTCACCAGGGGGGGGGTGCAAAAAGGAGTGGGGTCATGTCGTGCGCTCAGAAGAAGATGGAGAGAAGGTAAGTTTCCAGCAAAAGAAACTTTGGGTGTTTAAAAATATTAAATTTGCTATCAACACTCCAGCATGGGATTCTTAGAAGGGCCCAACAGGGGGTCCCAGGTGCAGTTACACCACTGCACAAATGGTGCGAGCAAATGCTTCTCCTGGGGCTCACACAGGACTCTCCTTGGCCCCAGAGCTTTAGTGGGTGAGAGGGAACTAGGGTTGCCACCCAGCCGGTATTTTACCGGCCTAGCCGGTAAAACACCAGCCAAGGCCGGGGCCGGTATTACAAATTTACCGGCAATGTAGCTTCCGGTAAATTTGTAATACCCCTTAAAAAGGCCCTTGCCTGCCTGAAATCCAATGAAAACTTACTTTTCTCGCGTCTTCAGATGATCGCTTGCCGTGGCTCTGCCCCTTTTGTGTTGCGTCCCGCCCCTTTTTAGCCCCACCCCCGCCTGCCGGTATTACATTTTGTAACAGGTGGCAACCCTAGAGCAGTGATTTTCAACCTTGTGCCTCCAGCTGTTAAGAAACTACAGTCCCACAATGCATTTGCCTGACTGTGGCTGTCAGACTCCTTCATTGCATTGTGGGACTTGTAGTTCCTTAACAGCTGGAGGCACAAGGTTGAAAATCACTGCCCTAGAGGGAACTCTTGCCAGCACATTGGAAGTAAGGCTTTTATATTGTAAAATTCTGTCCCATACACATGGCTGGGGAATTAACCCGTTATCATACCTCCCAACATTTTGGAAGTAAAAAGAGGGACATTTTTTTTCGCAAGTAGCGTGGCTAATTTTTTTGATCACGCCCATGTTAGTGGCCACACCCCCTAATTACCATGTTCATTTTACAATATTTGGCAGATTATGACAGTTTAAAAATATTTCTCTTGTTACAAGTACTTAGTTTCTTATTTCAAAATTGTTACAAAGTATCTTATTTGCACCTGTTAGCTGTGGGACAAAAGCCAATTAAGTTAGAAACTTTGTTTCTTTTTCTGGCTGTTCAGTGCAGAGAAAAGAGGGACTTTCCAGTACAAATGAGGGACTGCAGGTTGAGCTGTCAAAAGAGGGACTGTCCCTCCAAACAGGGGACAATTGGGAGGTATGCCTTTATTTACCCAATGCCATGTGATGCCCCCGGACCTGACTGAAAATTCACTTCGGTTGTTGGATATAATCTCACCCTCAGTCACACACATACCATTGCCCACACTGTGAAATCAACAATCTGCATTTAACAGAAATACCACAGATCAGCTTGGCCCTGAAACCGAGCTCTGCTTTATCAAATTGTGGAAATGGAAGCAAAATGCTTAATATAAACGTGCAACACGATGGTGACGGCACAAATACGCAATTATTCACTTTTCTCTTAACATAAAATTCACCAGAGGGCGTCGATTAACAAAAAAACACCCGCAGGTAAGGACGCTCACTTCCGCCCCAGCCAATGTGGCGGCGAGCTCGGGGGGCGCAGAACCTTTGCGTTTTCCAATACAGACCGGAAATCGGTTTGTTGTCTGTCAAGATGGCGGCGGGAATGTATTTGGAGCATTATCTGGACAGTAAGGCATTACGAGCGTATTATAGTTATGCGCGGGAAGTGCGTGTTTGTAGCTTCAGGCTGGAGGGCGGACAGTGGTTGGTGGGTGTGTGTGTGTAGTTTAACAAGTCCGTGAGGGAGATTTGTTTGCTTTGTATACACACAGTAAGGTGGGGAAGTGAGACTTGTGTGCAGCCAGCGCTGAAACCAACAGTGTCTGTGGGAAGGGGTTTATAGGGTTTCTCTGAGCAAATATTAAGGGGTAGGAAGTATAATTCTGAGGCAGTACGTTATGTGTAGATTGGATTGCTGTTGTACACAGTGTCTGTGACTTTGAGAACAATGTAGCAGAAGCCAGTTATCTGTCATTTTCCTGTGCAGCTTTATTGCAGCAGTCAGGGGCAGCAGTGCAGAGAAGAAGGACAGACTGATCGCTTGAAATCAACTGAAAATCCGTAATTCACTGTATATATTATGTTTCCAGCAGTTGCTGAGAATGACAGGTTCTCCCATTTGGAGAAAAAAAAATCAGGGCATTCTTGCAGAAAGTTTCTCAGAAGATTTTACCGTGTGAATGAGCAACTTTTAAACTTCCCGTTGTGTTGCCTTGTAAGCACACTCATTGTGTAGGGTGTGTGTGTGTGTAGAGTGTTGCGTGTGTGTGTAGACTCGGTGTAGAGAGCAGCGTGTGTGTATAGAGTGCGTGTAGAGTGTGGCGCGTGTAGAGTGTGGCGAGTGCATGTGTAGAGTGCGTGCGGGCAGGCATGTAGAGTGTGTGTTTGTGTGTAGAGTGCGTGCGTGTGTAGAGTGCGTGTGGGTAGAGTGCGGGCAGGCGTGTAGAGTGTGTGTTTGTGTATAGAGTGTGTGTTTGTGTGTAGAGTGTGTGTAGAGTGCGTGCGTGTGTGTTTGTGTGTAGAGTGCGTGCTTGTGTGTAGAGTGCGTGCTTGTGTGTAGAGTGCGTGCTTGTGTGTAGAGTGCGTGCTTGTGTGTAGAGTGCGTGCTTGTGTGTAGAGTGCGTGCTTGTGTGTAGAGTGCGTGCTTGTGTGTAGAGTGCGTGCTTGTGTGTAGAGTGCGTGCTTGTGTGTAGAGTGCGTGCTTGTGTGTAGAGTGCGTGCTTGTGTGTAGAGTGCGTGTTTGTTTGTAGAGTGCGTGTTTGTGTGTAGAGTGCGTGTTTGTGTGTAGAGTGTGGTCTGGACAATCCCAGCCCAATTTTTAGGAATCCTACACCAAACTGCAGTTCTGCTTTTCTGGATGGTTTGACCTTTGGGAAATTAAACTCTAAAATTCAGTACAGGAATGCGATCTGATATCTGGAAACCCATTATCCAGAAAGCTCCAAATTACCAGAAGACCACTTCTCATAGACTCCAATTTATACAAATAATTCACATTATAAACAAGTTTTCCTTTTACTCTGTAATAATAAAACAGTAGCTTGTACTTGATCCCAACTAATATGTATATATATATATATATATATATATATATATATATATGTTTATACGTACGGTGCATTTGTTACAGGTATAGAAAACTTACCCTTCGAACTGCAGAGGAACTTTCAGCTGATGAGAGATCTGGACCAGAGAACAGAAGGTACCTGAGCTGCCAAACCTTTAATCAGTTGCTGTGTGTTGGCTTCTTCTCTCATTCTCATTCCTCATCAGACCTGAAATGTCACATCGATCGCTTGTCCTGCCAGTACATGAGCAACGCCCGCTCCATGAATTCCCAGGAGAAGCTGCAGCTCCTGAGACAAGTGCAAGAAGCTTATGGCAAATGCAAGGAATATGGCAACGACAAAGTGCAACTGGCTATGCAGACGTACGAGATGGTGAGAATGACGGTAGGATACATAGAGGGCACATATCTAACTCAAAACTACTGGACTTGCTGAGAAATTTTACTGAAGATGTTTCACTGCTCATCCGAGCAGCTTCTTGGGGAGTTCTTGGCATATAGACTCTTCCAACTATCCAATCACAACGGCACATGGTAACTCTTCAGAGAGGTGACATCTGAAATCACAGAGGTGTTGATTCTGTGTAGTTAAAGGACAAGGAAAGTGTAAAATAGAATAAGGCTAGAAATGCTGTATTTTGTATACTAAACATAAACATGAACTTACTGCACCACAAGTCTAATCAAACAAATGATTTATGCTTTCAAAGTTGGCCACAGGGGGCTGTCATCTTGTAACTTTGTTATACATCTTTGTCTGACACTGGCACTGCACATGCTCAGTGTGGTCTGTGCTGCTTAGGGATCGTCATAAATGATCAAAAAACAAAACTGCTTGAGTTGTGCATGGCTGGTAAGTAAGACAGGGGCTCCCCCTGCTGTTCATAAGTATGATTGTTTCCCTGCCAGAAGTTAGGGGCCGTCTAACAATTCCTATCCACAGCACTAAATGAAGGGAGAATTTCACTGCATACAGTCAGGTTTCTTATAAAAACGGTACACATTTTTAAATTAAAGTATATTGGAGATAGATTTCTTTTTCATTAAAGAAAGTAAAAATGGGATTTTATTTCTTTGCCTTTCCTTGCCCTTTAAAGTGATAGGATTACCAATGTGTCATGCAACTCCCAGACACAGGTGTTACTTGTGAGAGTTGCATAAATGGATGTGTGAAGCGTTCTGAAACCGCCAGGGTACACATGCTAGAACAGCATTGTATGTAGCAGACAGGTGGTGTCGAAGGCCTCCGCCTCTGTTCAGGGATGGTTTCTCCACCTTTACACGAATTGCCTCTTTCAAACCAGCGGTCTTCTTTATCCAAGATTTGGATATCTTCAAAGGAGTGTCCCTTGTGTTTTAGGTGTAGAAACACAGCCGAGTCTTGTCCTGTAGAGTTCTCTCTCCTATGCTGATCTATTCGCTTAATGAGCAGTTGTTTTGTCTCCCCAATGTATAGATCAGGGCACTCATCTCTACACTGGACTGCGTATACCACATTACTTTGTTTTCCTTTAGGAGTTGGATCCTTTGGGTGTAACAGTTTTTGTATCAGTGTGTTGCTAGGAATGAAAAACACAGGGACGTAGTGTTTGTTGAAAATCCTCCCGAGTTTCTCCGACACTCCAGCTACATATGGAATGACTATGTTTCGCCTACTATTTCTTTTGGTGTTCCTGTTGGGCTTGATTGCTGCTGTTTGACAAAGGCCCAGTCTGGGTAGCCACAAGCTTTCAACGCTCCTCTGACATGTCTATGCTCCTTGTCCTTGGACTCTGTATCAGTGGCCACATATTCCGCCCTGTGACACCCAGTTTGTGTTCCAGCGGATGGTGGGAATCAAACAACAGATATTGATCCATATGAGTAGGATTCCTGGATTGTTGGAAGAGTCTATATGCCGAGAACTCCCCTACACCAGTCAGTTGAAAAGAAGAAGCTTCATTAAAGTTTCTCAGCAAGTTCAGTTGTTTTGAGTTACTTGTGTTAGATATACCATGACCTGGATGAATGAGAATCTTCATAGCCATAGAGAGCACATGTTCATTAAAGGGATACTGTCATGGGACAAAAAGTTATTTTCAAAACACATCAGTTAATAGTGCTGCTCCAGCAGAATTCTGCACTGAAATCTGTTTCTCAAAAGAGCAAACTGATTTTCTTATATTTAATTTTGAAATCTGACAAGGGGCTAGACATATTGTTAGTTTCCCAGCTGCCCCTGGTCATGTGACTTGTGCTCTGATAAACGTCAGTCACTCTTTACTGCTGTACTGCAAGTTGGAGTGATATCACCCCCTCCCTTTCCCCCGCCAGTAGCCTAACAACAGAACAATGGGAAGGTAACCAGATAGCAGCTCTCTGACACAAGATAACAGCTGCCTGGTCGATCTAAGAAAAACAACTTAATAGTAAAATCCAGGTCCCACTGAGACACATTCAGTTACATTGAGTAGTAGAAACAACAGCCTGCCAGAAAGCAGTTCCATCCTAAAGTGCTGGCTCTTTCTGAAAGCACATGACCAGGCAAAATGACCTGAGATGCACCTACACACCAATATTATAATTTAAAAAAAATACAGGAATTAAATGTTCTATTGTAGAGTAAATCATTTGAAGTGTAAACAGTGTAATTTAGAAATATAAACTACACCGTAAAAATCACGACCGAATTGCTTTAATGCTTACATATGTGCTAATGAGCCAGCCACATCTCTATCTGTCTCCCTAATCGCACTAATATGCAAAGCATGGTCCTTATGTCCCCACATTACTCCTTTTCACTGCCCCTTTTTAATAACAAAAAAAAGAGAAAAGAGCTCCTTTGCGCATGTCTATATCAATACATTATTCTGTTGCCCCTCTCCCTGCAGGTAGACAAGCACATCAGAAGGCTGGATACAGACCTTGCTCGTTTTGAAGCTGATCTGAAGGAGAAACACATTGAATCCAGTGACTATGACAGTTGCTCCAGCAAGGGCAAAAAGAGTGAGTATATTTCTCTATATAATACACAAAAGCCATGAATATGATATTAATTCATTATTATATCCTTACGAACGATAAGTACTGACGTCATCAGTTATAAACGGTGAGTAGCGATGTCATTTGTCACATGACTCACTGAAACTTGTGGATTATAATAAAGAAAGTACCGTATGTTGCAAAATATGAGGATATTAGAAGTTACCTCAGAATTCCATGACTTGTATAAAAACACTCGGCCTTCGGACTTGTGTTTTTGTATAGTCATGAAACTCCTCGGTAACTTATGATATCCTTATAATTTACTAGAGGGGGTACTTTATTCACTATTTATATCTGTTTTCCTGCCCTGCCACTACTCTTGGGTCATTCTATTCTATCAAGGGATTCTATCATGATTTTTACAATGTAGTTTTTATTTCCAAATTACACAGTTTAACACTGCACGTAATTCACTCTACAATATAAAATTTCATTCCTGAAACAGCAAGCAGTATTTTTTAGCTGTAATATTGGTGTGTAGGTGCATCTCAGGTCATTTTGATTGGTCATGTGCTTTCAGAAAGAGCCAGCACTTTAGGAGGGAACTGCTTTCTGGCAGGCTGTTGTTTCAACTACACAATGTAACTGAATGAGTCTCAGTGGGACCTGGATTTTACTATTGAGTGCTGTTCTTAGATCTACTAGGGAGCTGTTTTTGGCTTCCCATTGTTCTGTTGTTAGGCTGCTTGGGGGGGTGATGACAGGGGGCAGCTGGGAAACTGACAGCATGTCTAGCCGCATGTCAGATTTCAAAATTAAATATTAAAAAACCTGTTTGCTCTTTTTAAGAAATGGATTTCAATGCAGATGTTTGCTAGATCAGCACTATTAACTGATGAGTTTAAAAAATATATATATATTTTTACCCAGTAGAGTATCCCTTTAACCACTAGATATGGTTCTTTACCCCCATAGTTCCTGTCCCCACCCTGGGATAACACTTTGATTATCCTCCCTGCAGAGGGAAGAGGACAGAAGGAAAAGAAAGTTGCAAAAGTCAGGTCCAAGGTCAAGAACTCTGATGATGAGGCGGTGAAAAACACTCAAAAGAAAATAAAAATTGTACAGACGTAAGTGACTTGTCTGTGCTTTCAAAAGGATACTTTGCAATGAATGGGTGCACTTTAAATTAGGGATGCACCGAATCCAGGATTCGGTTCGGGATTCGGCCAGGATTCGGCCTTTATCAGCAGGATTCAGATTCGGCCGAATCCTTCTGCCTGGCCGAACCGAATCCGAATCCTAATTTGCATATGCAAATTAGGGCCAGGGAGCTAAATCACGTGACTTTTTGGCACAAAACAAGGAAGTAAAAAAATTTTTCACCTTCCCACCCATAATTTGAATATGCAAATTAGGGTTCGGATTCGGTTCGGTATTCGGCCAAATCTTTCGGGAAGGATTCGGGGGTTCGGCTGAATCCAAAATAGTGGATTCGGTGCATCCCTACTTTAAATATAATTAGATAGCAAAGAACCCTTCGGTATTTGGGATCATTAGGCTAATTATATATGTGGGATCTATAAGACTCGGACACTATTGACATAAAATGAGTTAAATATAACTTCCCATGTCCGCTTTGTTGCTTCTTTCTTAATCTCAGGGCTGAGTATGGGGCCCCGGCGGGAAATTTTGGGAAGGTGCACCCGTCAGATGTTCTGGACATGCCTGTTGACCCCAACGAGCCCACCTACTGCCTGTGTCACCAGGTCTCCTATGGAGAAATGATCGGCTGTGACAATCCAGACGTGAGTGTGACATCATTCATAGGGCTTATGCTTTTGAACTGCTCTCCACCAACATGTGTTAAAACTAGGGATGCACCGAATCCAGGATTCGGTTCGGGATTCGGCCAGGATTCGGCCTTTATCAGCAGGATTCGGATTCGGCCGAATTCTTCTGCCTGGCCGAACCGAATCCGAATCCTAATTTGCATATGCAAATTAGGGCCAGGGAGCTAAATCACGTGACTTTTTGGCACAAAACAAGGAAGTAAAAAACGTTTTCCCCTTCCCACCCATAATTTGCATATTCAAGTTAGGGTTCAGATTCGGTTTGGTATTCGGCCAAATCTTTCGGGAAGGATTCGGGGGTTCGGCCGAATCCAAAATAGTGGATTCGGTGCATCCCTAGTTAAAACCACAAAATGGGCCAGCAGTTGGGAGGTTCTAAACATTTACATAGGGATGTGGGTCTCTGAAGGTTTTCACTTCTAGCTGAAGAAAGTGTAGAAATTCCCAAAACCACACATTTGCCTTAAAGAGATACTGACACCAGAAAATAATCTTTTTTTTTTTTTTTTTTTTTTTTTTTTTTTTTATATCTATCATAACATTGTCTTTGAATGCTATTCATAATTTTGCCATACAAGTATTTGTCAGATGCTTTTACATTATCTTCCTTACCCCCATGTTCTATGAGGGGGCTGCCATATTTGTGCAGCTGGAGTCTGCTAGCATTAGAAACTCAGACAGGTTCATGTTTATGAACTTCAAGTAACAATAACTTACAAAAGCAAAACTATCCCCGATAAACAATCAACATGACGTACAGGTAACTTTTAAAGCAGATTCAAATTTTGAAAAGAAACTTTTTAGTGTCAGTATCACTTTAAGGCAGATCATGTTGCTGCTCAGGAGTGGTCTCTACTATCCAACTTAGAATAGTAAAATCCCTTTGAAGTGGTCAGATATTGAATTTGTACACTGCTTATATCGTGAGTGTGTAGTTCATGCATTTACCGATCTTCTTACAGTGCTCCATTGAATGGTTTCACTTTGCTTGTGTCGGACTTGCCACAAAACCTCGTGGGAAATGGTAAATACAATCTTTTTTTGCTTCAATCGTTTTAATTGAGTTTGCCATTTATATCCATAGATTTTTGTCAGTGGTCTGATTTGTAAAAAAAAAACCGTGAGGAGGTTGTTTGTTGCCCTTTTGTGTACAATATTTAAACTGATATTTTCATGGGAAAAGGTGTTTTTTTTTTCAAAATGCATCAGTTAACAGTGCTGCTCCAGCAGAATTCTGCACTGAAATAAGTTTCTCAAAAGAGCAAATTATTTTTTTATATTTAATTTTGAAATTTGACATGGAGCTAGATATATTTTCAGTTTCCCAGCTGCCCCCAGTCATGTGACTTGTGCTTTGATAGACTTCAGTCACTCTTTACTGCTGTACTAGTACTAATTTGAATGATATCGACTATCCCCCATCCCCTGGCAGCTTAAAGGACCACTAAACTCTAAAAATGAATATGGCTAAAACTGCCATGTTTTATATATTCAACTTATTGCACCAGCCTAAAGTTTCAGCTTGTCAATAGCAGCAATGATCCAGGACTTGAAACTTGTCACAGGGGGTCACCATCTTGGAAAGTGTCTGTGACACTCACATGCTCAGTGGGCTCTGAGCAGCTGTTGAGAAGCTAAGCTTAGGGGTCGTCACTAATTATCCAGCAGCAGAAAATGAGGTTGGCCTGTAGTAAAACCTGATTCTACAGGGCTGATTATTAAATTCTGATGTTAGTTGCACTGGTTTCTGTGCTGTCATGTAGTAGCTATCCTTATTAATTACTAATCAACCTTATACTTTGACATTTCTATTCTATGTGTACTGTATATTGTGAGTGGGTCCCTAAGCTCAGTAAGTGACAGCAGCACAGAGCATGTGAATCAGTGAATCAGAAAAGAAGATGGGGAGCTACTGGGGCATCTACTGGGGAGACACAGATCTTTACTGCTAAAGGGCTGTGGTTGCCTTGGGCTGGTACCAAAGAACTAAACATAATGTACAACATTTCTAGCTACTTCTTTAGTTAGGTAGCCAAATAGCAGCTCCCTAACACAAAATAGCAGCTCCCTGGTACATATAAGAACAGCACTCAATAGTAAAATCCAGGTCCCACTGAGACACATTCAGTTATATTAAGTAGGAGAAACAACAACCTGCCAGAAAGCTGTAACAACAGAACAATGGGAAACCAAAAACAGCTACCTAGTAGATCTAAGAACAACACTCAGTAGTAAAATCCAGGTCCCACTGAGACACATTCAGTTACATTGAGTAGGAGAAACAACAGCCTGCCAGAAAGCCGTTCCATCCTAAAGTGCTGGCTTTTTCTTTAAGCACATGACCAGGCAAAATGACCTGAGATGCACCTACACACCAGTATTACAACTAAACAAAATACACTTGCTGGTTCAGGAATTAAATTTTATATTGTAGAGTGAATTGGTTGCAGTGTAAACGGTGTAATTTAGAAAAAAAAAACACCCTAAAATCATGACGGAATGCCTTTAATGATCCCTAATTCACCTCCTGCTCCTGCCTGTTCCAAACTTCTTCATTCTCGTGTGACCTGTCTTATCACTTCTCACTGTACTTTAATTTCACCTTTAGGTTTTGCCCACGCTGTTCCCAGGAGCGGAAGAAGAAATAGGACTTGGGTGCAGAGGTTCCTTTGGGGATACAGCACAGAATTCTTGGGTGGGTGTGACCCTCGGCCATGTCTCCTGGGCCTGGAGTGCTTTGTCTTCCAATCATTGCAGCTGATGTTACTGACAGTATTAGGAGTCCTAACCCCTCCCACTGCCTCTCGGCTGCCCTCTCATTGTCCATGGCAGGAGCCCTGTGCTAATATCAGAGAACACAGCTATGTAACAGCCTGCAGTTTATTTCACAAATGGGAAGGCAGCATCTGTTACAATTTAACCTGGAATATGTTCCCCAATCATACCCTTTTTTCCCTCTTATTTTTTTTATTTTACCATATCTACAAACATTTGTTTGTTCCCACTACAGAAGGGATGGGGAATCCTCCAGATGTTTTTGGGAAACTGTAGTCCAGCAACATTTGGGGTGCCACCAATTACCCACCCCCGCACTGCAGCTCATGTTTTAATTTCTTCTGTTAGCAACTTGTGGAATATTGGCATCCAACTAAATGTATCCCTTACCTCAAAGTCCATAAAAATTAATTCAATTCACATAACATTCTGACCCCCTCAACAGTCCACCTTATGTGTTTCGTACCTACCGGTACTTAATCTTAGGTGATAATGTCAGCATTACAACAGTTCCAAAATTGAAAACTAACAAAGCCCCTACTTCCTCAGTTTAAAACCAATCAAAGAAATTGGGTAAACCGCTTCATTAATTACACACTTTTTCAAGCCATGCATTTATGGGGTCATATTCCTATTCCATGTAACCTGTATAAACATGAATATCATATACTGTATGTTATTTATATATATATATATATATATATCCTTGATAAAGGCCCCAATGGGGGCCGAAACGTTGGACACGTGAGTGACACTGAAATAAATCACTTTGATTGAAAATATTGGTGTGCTGGTCCATTTACAGATTTTATATAATAAACTTATTCAATCTGGTGGTGCACGATGGTGGTGCACGATCAAAACAATGTATAATATAGAAAAACACAGGATCAGCACACCAATGCAAAAAAATGTGATTTATTTCACAAAAATGTGCATAGTGATCCGACGTTTCGGTCCCTCCTGGGGACATTGGTGTGTGCTGATCCTCTGTTTTTATATATATATATATATATATAAAAATTCATAAACATACATCTTTGTCCCCAAATATTACATCTAAATATGTCAACTTATTCTAATTAAACCTGTATATTCTGCAGTATAATTAACATATCAAAAACAGTTTTTGGGGACCTTAGTCTTCAAATATAAGTCTCTATCCTAATCTTCTTGTATCTAAAGGGACTCTAAAAAGCCTATATCTAAGACCACCGCAATCTTTATTATTTATATTATTGTTAATACAGTTTACATGGAATATGACCCCTGAAATGTATGGTTGTAAAGATGTAATTAAAGAAACGAATACCAGTACGAAACGCGTAAGGCGGACCATTGAGGGGCCAGTATGTAAAGAATTTTATGTGAATTGAATAAAACTAGCTTTTTATGGACTTTGAGATATGGGATATTTTTTATTGTAAAGTAAATATCACAGTAGCATATTGCCCATTATAGACTGGCAACTATATATTTTACTAAATTATTTTTTGAACCCCCTCATTGCTCTTATACACCTGCTCCTGCCTACAGCTGCCTTATTTAGTCATAGAGCGGAATATTATATATTATTATATATCCAATATTCTTCTCGCAATGCTATTGCTATGTATATTCAGGAAATACTGCACTTATTACAAGATCATCAGTATATGTTATCTAAAGTCTCACGGCAGCTAACAGAACTGATAAGAAATACACTAAAGCTAGAAAGACGAAACTTTATTTGTGCTACAAAGTCGATACAGTTGAACCTCGATTTCACATCCCCTGATTTTAAGTTTTCCCTCGTTTTACATTGTTGTTTTGGGGTCCCACCTATATATTATACATTATACATTTTTCCTGGATTTTACACCATTTTTTTTCCTGGCCCCATGTAAAATGGGGGTTCTACTGTATATACTGTATATAAAGCATAGAAATAACTGGTATGTCCATACAGATTCCAATAGCTGCAACTCTATTGATGTTACTGATCTTATTGCGTCCATTATAGCATGGCTGTTCATTTCTCATGCTGCATGTGCAGGGATGATGATGATGATGATGAGGATGATGATGATAATTCACATTCAGACCGTGGACCACCTAAAGTTTGGTTGTACTCCAAATAAATGTTTTATAGCCCCACAGCAGCATGACGGGGTAGAACAGTCATCCACGTGGATACAGTAATTATATGGTGCTTTTGGGGGGCCAGTGCTGTTTTGAGTTCTGTTTGTAGCATAATGTTGGACAAACCTGAGTTATAAATGCTCTTTGTGTTTCAGTCTCCGCAGGCTTCATTTTCCCTTTATTTGCTTTGTACATGTCCATCCAGCTACTTCTAGGGGCACATCTACTAAGGGTCAAATTTCAAGGGTTAAAAAACCCTAATTCGACCCTGGAATTTAGGTCGAATTAAAACCCCTGGAATTCGAGGGGTTTTAACGCAATTCGATTTTTCGATTGATTCAAAGATTTTAAGCAATCGATCGAATT
>CM044443.1:7811042-7827215 GCA_024363595.1 Xenopus borealis
CACCAGCCCACTAAACACTGACTTTCTATGGGATCTTATAGCAGCCCCTCTGGCATTTGCAGAAGCCACAGATTGCCAGTCCGGGCCTGACGCTGGGGAATTGGGAAGATGACCTCTGCCCTAAAGTAGTTCATGGTCACTCTGATGAAATGTTTGTGGTACCTCCGGGGCATTAATAGGTTCTAGGGCAATGTGGGGCACATCCCTCTTTAGAGGGTTTGGGCTGAGGGTCACTGGTTTAAAATGTAGGGTGATTGCAATAAGCCCAGCCGTAGCGTCAGTTAGATGTAGAACTATATTATGGGTCTAGTGTGAAACCCACATCATTGCAGTAGAGTCAATGGTGCAGGGAGTTATAGTCCAACCGTTGGAGAGGTACAGTCACAGACAGTTATACAATCCCCCAGTTGCTGAGTCATGGGAGGCAGAGAGGACAATGAGGCGGATCCCTGGGATCAAGCAGACATCACAGTGGGATTAAGGCTCCAGCAGGCGAGGGGTGCACCCAGGGTAGCACTATCAGCCCCCACTGTATCTTATTTATTCATGCACATACTCAGTATTAATCAGCATGGCAGCACCTCATTATGCATATCCCTGATCTATTTGTGGATCTGCACATCTAACCCTATCTTTGTCCCCGTCACCTGTTCCTGCACCTTCTTCATACAGACCCCGAGCTCCTGCCCCAACCAGAGGTCACACCAGTTGACCTTTGCATAAAGGTTGTGCCCCCAGCTGAGGCTAAATAAGAGGTTGCCCTTCAAACACTCACATTCCCCTGAGAAGAACCGAAATAGATCCAGAACCTGAATGGAAGGTCACATCCAACACTGCAGGCTCAGTATTGTTACTGGAACACACTTATGCCCATAGATGGACATATATAATCCTTCAGCTATTGTTGCACTACAACTACAACTCCCAGCATCCTTGGCACAGTCTCAGTTTAAATGCTCCTAGTGTGTGTAGTTCTGGGGTTCCTCCTCTAAATTCAAACTAATCTGCACTAGAATAATACCCAGGGTCTGCCCCCGCCCCCAACCGGTTAATAATAGTATAAATATATTGGTGACTTGTGGAGCAGAGCTGTGTAACACATTCTAAACCAGAAACTAGTAGTGTAAAGGGTTAATGGCATAACCCTTGAAAATGACTGATCTGCCATCTAATGGGTTAATAGAACAAAACTCCTGCACCCAGAGGATAAGAGAGTAATGATAAGAGTAATGATATTAAGGTAATGATGATAATAGAGTAATGATAATAGAATGATGATGATAATAGAGTACTGATAAGAGTAATGATATTAGGGTAATGATAAGAGTAATAATAATAGAATAATGATGATGATAGAGTAATGATAATAGAGTAATGATGATAATAGAGTAATGATAAGAATAATGATATTAAGGTAATGATGATAATAGAGTAATGATAATAGAATGATGATAATATAATAATGATGATAATAGAGTACTGATAAGAGTAATGATAGTAGGGTAACGATGATAATAGAGTAACAATTAGCTGCATCCAGTGATGAAACTGATCCCAGCCTGCTGAGCACCTGTCACTTCTCCGCTCCCATATACTATAGGCCAGTTAACCCTTCCATTGCAAAGAAACATGTAATATCCTTTAACCCTTTCAACTAGTAATAAACTGGTGCTGTCTAATCCCAGGCCAGGGCATTAACCCCTTGCAACCCTAAAGCAGAAGCTCTGTCCATTATGATCAATAAGAGCTACATTCTAACAATCTGCTGCTAAAAATATTGTCACCATCGTTGTTTTTTGACCTCACTTTTACACCACAATCCCATATGCATCGTGTCTAATTAACAAGAATTCTGCATGGCTGCATAAAATCCAACACAGTTTGCATCACGGCAGTGCCACATAATTAGGGGTGTGTGTGACTTGTACCATAGAAACCAGTTAAACCTATTCTAATCCTAAATCCAATGTGTCGCAGTCTGATGACTCATAACCAGGTGCATTTCACCTGCGCTCAGGTGTGGCCCCTACTTATTCCAGGAACAGAGTTTGGTTGCCCTGGAGTCACAAAACAGGCTTTGGGGTTCTTACACGAACGTCTGAAGCTGCGCTCCAGTTTTATGCGTTCAGCCGCAGGGGAGCGCAGGAGTAGATGCATTCCATTGTTTTCAATGGGGCTGTACTCACACAGGCACATGTAGGCGGCAAACGCAGGTTGAGATGCAACATGCTGCATTTTTCCTGAGTTCGGCAACTACATGCGCCTGTGTGAGTACAGCCCCATTGAAAACAATGGAATGCATCTACTCCTGCGCTCTCCTGCGGCGAACGCATAAAACCAGAGCGCAGCTTCAGACTCTCGTCTGTAAGAGCCCTTATAATCCAGCAAACTGTGCCAAGCAGAATATCAGGCAGCAGATCTGCAGTGCAGGGGTGATTAATAATGTATGTCTAACATCACCTGGAATATTGGATGGAAGACCGTTGCCAAGCTCCCTTGTTGGGTGGAGCCGCATCCCTAGACACACATGCTGCAGATTCTCATGGCAACATAGAAATCAGCACAGCCTGCAGCATGCGCCTAAAGTTATCACTAATTAAAGGGATTGTTCACCTGTAGAGAGTGACGATTTAAAATTGCTTTTCCTTTTTTTATTATTTGTGGTTTTTGAGTTATTTAGCTTTTTATTCAGCGGTTCTCTGGTTTGCAGTTTTAGCAGTCTGGTTGCTAGGGTCCAAATTACCCTAGCAACCATGCAGCGATATGAATATGGATAGGAGGGGCCTGAATAGAAAGAGGAGAAATAAAAAGTAGCCTTACAGAACATTTGTATTTAGATGGGGTCATCGACCCCCCCGTTTGAAGGCTGGAAAGAGTCCAAAGAAAAAGGCAAATACTTAAAAAACTATAAAAAATAAATAAATAATGACAGACTGAGATGTTGTTTGGAAATGGCCATTCTGTTTACATATTAAAAGTTAACTGGAGGGGAACCACCCCTTTAGGGCCCTTACAGATGGGTGTTTTAACCAGGGCCACCATTAGAAATCATGGGGCCCCGCACAACAAAATTTTCGGGGCCCTAGCACCCAAGCCCCGCCCCTAATCCCCGACCCAACTCCACATCAAAGTTAAAAGACCACACAGACATCAGTGCTAAAAATGTAACCCCCCCAAGGCTCCCTTATAAGTTAAAAAAAAATTTGCCGCCAGGCCCCCCCATTAAAAAGCATTGGTGCCAAGTTAAAAAAAATTGGGGTCCCAAAAAATATATATTTTTTAAAAATTGGTGGTCAGCCCCCCCCGACAAGTTAAAAAAAAAATTGGGGCCCCAAAAAAATATTTAAAAAAAAAAATTGGTGCAGGGACCTATAGAGTATTAAAATAAAAAATTGGTGGCCAGAGGATTAAAAAAAAACAAAAAAACCCACATTGGTGTCAGTAGAATTGAACTCGTGGCTTCAGGACTTCAGTTATAGATGTTTTTGTGACTTTGGGTATTTTCGCCGCTTCAGGACTTCAGTGTCGGCTCTTTTCGTGACTTCGGGTCTTTCCGCCTCTTCAGGACTTTGCAGGATGTTCGGCACTTCCGCATTCAGCCGCAGGACTTCGGGAGCGCTCGCTACTGCGCTACACTTGTCCCCCCCTGATGGCGGGCCTGGTTTTAACCTGCGTTCCGTTTTGCTGCGTTCAACCGCAGGGGAGCGCAGGTAGAGATGAACTCAATTCTTTTCAATGGGGCTGTACTCACATGTACGCAGGAAAAATGCAGCATGTTGCGTCTGAACCTGCATTCGGCACTTACACGCGCCTCGTGGGTACAACGTCATTGAAAAGAATGGAGTGCGTCTAGACCTGCGCTCTCCTGCGGCTGAATGCAGCCAAACGGAACGCACCCCGTGTGTAAGGGCCCTTAAGCACGCAGGATAAGACAGCTCTTCTTAATTATTTTAAAGGGAAACTGCACCCAATTTTTTTGCATAATGAAAGAATGTATAGTTGAATATGTAGGGCCCACTTTACCTCTACGGTTTTTCTGTATGTGTAATGTACTGTACAACGCCGCAGAACGTGTTGGCGTTTCATAAATACATGTTAATAATACAGATCTTCATACCTTAAGTCTACTAGAAAATCATATAAACATGAAATAAACCCAATAGGCAGGTTTTGCCTTCAATAAGCATTAATTATATCTTAGTACTTGGGATCAAGTACAAGCTACTGTTTTATTATTGCACAGAAAAAGGACGTTGGATTATTTGATTATAATGGAGTCAGCTTTTCTGTAATTTGGAGCTGTCTGGATAATGGGTTTTTGGATAATGGATCCCATATTACAAACAGTGGTTGTGATGGAGTGTATTAACACAAAGCAGCCCTGTGCCACAGTCAGTATATATTGGGCCCGTGTGTGTTGGGGGGGTGGGGGGTGGCAGCTATGGCTTCTGTTTACCACAAATGCCAGGGCTTATTTTGCTTCTCTGTTGGGGGTTCAGGGTGATTTGGCGGCATGTTTTGTGTGAGTTTAGTGCTGTGTGAGGAACATTCAGTTGTTTGTGATCAATGTGCAAAGAGCAGAGAGATCCCAGTGACATGAAATAAACAGTAAACATGAGTGTACATTGGAGGCTGCTGCTGCATAGCTCTGTGTGTCTGGCCCTGGGCTCACTCTATAAACCTCCAGCCGGGGCTATAGGTAGGGTTGCCACCTTTTCTTGAAAAAAATACCGGCCTTCCTATATATTCATCTTTTTTCCCCCCTATTAATTAACACAGCCATCAAAAATACTGGTCAGGCCGGTAAAATACCGGCCAGGTGGCAACCCTAACTATGGGTGGCCTCATCCCTTTAACCCTGGGTACATATAAAATAGACAAGCTGCATGGCTGGGCAGCAGCACTGTTATTACCCACAAAGCAAAGCTCCTTTCCAGCTGGTTACTAGGCAACCGTGCAGGGATATACATGTGCCCTGACAGCTCTGTGGTGCCAAATGAAGGGCATGTATTGTACTGATCTCTTTAATGGAGCAACATTCATGCAGCCCCCTCTATCAGTCCGGTAGCCCCTCTTTGGCACAGGCCTCACTAGGGTTGCCACCTTTTCTTGAAAAAAAATACTGGCCTTCCTAAATATTTTTTTTCCCTCTAAATAACATTGGGATGAACCATAATTTTTACTGGCCAGGCTGGTGAAATACTGGCCAGGTGGCAACCCTAGCAGTGAGAGAAGTATTCCAGTTACAGAGAGGTCCAAACAGCCCACTAAATAGTGACTGCCCATTACATCTTACAGCAGCCCCTCTGGCATTTGTCAGAACCCACAGATTCCCAGTTTGGCCTGAATGTCAGGGCCTGTTTTGATTGCGAGTCCGGGCCAGGGGTGGGCACAGGATATTTCTGTGGTAGCCATTATCCTCTCTAAATTACTAACATGGGGATGCTGGGAAAAGTGATTAGGGCCTAGAGCCCTTCATATTTCTCTATCCCCCTGGATATTACTTGGACTACAACTCTCTGCATTGTTCACTATACACATTTGAACATGTTGCACACGGGTTTGGGGGGAGGCAGGTTGTACAAAGCCCCACAGCTGAGGTAAAATTCAGCCATAACAACAGCTGTATGATTGGAGAAAAGAGAACTAAAGATGGAGCTGTGACATTGAGAGGAGACTATGGGGAGCATCCATAACGTGAAGGTGGAGGGGAGGGTTGTGCGTCTGTGAGAATAGAACGAACAAGAAAGACTAGGGGCGAATGCGCCGCTTTTAGCAGCGTTACGGGAACGGCACGTAGGCTTTTCTAACGGTGGCAGAGAGGGAGGGGCGCTGGATACCCTCACGCCAGGATTTGTCACTGATTGTTGGTGGGCGGGATCAAGTTGGCCTGCTTTGCCGGGTATATAAAGGCGCTTTCGCAGTCTCTTAGTCACTCTGCAACAGGACACAGACGTGACAGGTGAGTCTTGGAGCTGTACGGGCGGGGGGTATTTCTTATACCGCGGGTTATTGCCTCGTCTGCTGTTGCTGCTAAACTCTAGAGCGTGGGCGAGCATTGATAGAGGCTTGTGGGAAGTGTAGTTTATGGTTCCTGATACTGTGGAGCTGTGCAATGGGGTTCAGGGGCTGCAGGTTCTTGGCTTAGAGACATGGGCTGGTATTGGGCAGTGTATGTGGAAGGAAGGGCTTCCAGTAGGGAATGGAGAGATTTTGGTTAGTGGTACTCCAGGGTATGAGGCTACTGTATTAATGGGGGGCTAGTGTAGGGATAGACTGGGCTATATGTTCCTGTAGTGTATTGTGCCCTCTAGTGGGCAGGTATGGGATGTATGTGGGGGCAGTTAATAAGAAACTAAATGGGGTACAGCAGGAAGGCTTGGGGAGTTCAGTGATTGGATTTCAGCTGTACTGGGACTGATTGGGGGTAATGCCTTAAACTTCTGCTTCTCTTGCCCCATTCATTTCTTTCTTGTCTTCAGGGGTTAATAACCAAACCAAGGGACCACAAAAATGGCAAAGGTTGGAATCAATGGGTGAGTAAAGGGTTAATGTGTTGGGGGGGGGGGTGATTTTGCAGATTAAAGGTTTGTGACATTGAGCAGGCACTAAACCTTGCAAATAACTTAGAGTATGAGGCCCTTTGTCTCTGGCAGGGAAAGACTTGCAGGTAATATAAGTTGTACATCTCTCCTAAATGGTTAATGGTCCAGGCCTGTTGATGATCAAAATGGCTGCTTCTCCTTAACCCCACCCCTGCCAGAACCATGCGGAGTGTGCAGCTTCCTCACGTCTCACTGAGTCACTTCTCCCCTCCTTGCCCCAACCCCTCCTCTTCATCCACTGCGGCTTCTGATTGCCCCACCTTCTGCCAGGAGGGGTACAGTCAATGCGCATGATGGTGTCCCCAGTCTCTGGCTGCTGCTGCATCTCAAGGACACCCCAAGGTCACTATGTATCTCAGCCTGAGGTCACTCCTGCACTGTCAATGGCTGTGTCCTATTGATGAGCTGTACCTGGCTGGATTCTGATGCACGGCACCTCGTATGAATCTCCTCCCCTTGTTTCTGTGGTGTAATGAGTGCCAGTAATTACACAAGCGTGGGGAAGCTGAGTCATGTCCTGCTCCCTAGTGGCGGTTGCTGCACGTAGTCAGTCCCCTGAGTTTTTATTCTGCTCTATAATCCTCCCTTAAAGGAGAAGTAAAGCCTAAGTAAAGAAGTGTGTATAAATGTTGTACATGATGTTTTGTGCTTGTGTACCAGCCCGCAGCAACCACAGCCCTTTAGCAGTAAAGATCTGTGTCTCCCCAGTAGATGCCCCAGTAGCTCCCCATCTTCTTTTCTACTGATTCACTGATTCACATGCTCTGTGCTGCTGTCACTTACTGAGCTTAGGGACCCACTCACAATATACACCTGATAGTGTCATAGAAATATAGTCACAATATAAGGCTGATTAGTCATTAATACACATCATTAGAAACATCACAATTTAATAATCAGCAAACCTGTAGCATCAGTTTATATTACAGCCAGGGAAGCTCATTTTCTGCTGATGGATAATTGGTGACGACCCCTAAGCTTAGCTTCTCAACAGCTGCTCAGAGCCCACTGAGCATGTGAGTGTCACAGACACTTTCCAAGATGGTGACCCCCTGTGACAAGTTTCAAGTCCTGGATCATTGCTGCTATTGACAAGCTGGAACTTTAGCCTCGTGCAATAAGTTCATTATATAAAATATGACATTTTTAGCAGATTTCTTTTAGGGCTTAGTTCTCCTTTGAACAGGACTGAGCCCAGTTTTATTAATATTCTAGAGACTTCTCATATATTGCGTGGAACTATAAGCTGCAGCCTCCCTCCCACATGGATAAGTAGGGCTCCTGTTAATAGAGTTGGGAGTCCATTACTGTCCCTTTATCAGTGGGACCTTCTCATTCGTTTCTGAACATCTCTGCTGTCTCTGCCAGGATCCTGATTCCCCACAATAGCTTCTGCTCCAGCCAATCCCCTCTCAGCCTCACTACACACCTCCTGTCTGTCCTTAATGCCCCATTGAACTTCACCCGTGAGTAAAGTTCAGCCCTGAATGTGCAGCGGCTCTGTCTGTTACGACTCCTGACACTACACGGTCTGAACCCGCACAACTGACTTCTTGCCTGTAACAGCCTCATGTTGTGCTGAGCAAGCGAATGCCTGGATAAACTGCCCCGGGCTACCCGGATTAACTGGGATTTGTCAGCAGGTGTTAAGTCTGTTCTGCCCCTTGCTCAAAGGGCAAGTAAAAGTAGATTATAGATCTATACATGTATATTTAAATGTATAGATAATGGACTGTATTCAAATTACTTTAACATTTTGTTTTAGGGTAAGGTCACACTGTAGCCATCAATAGTAGCTCCCCCATTTAGGCTGGGGGCAGACAGGGAGATTCGGGGAGATTTAGTCGCCTGGCGTTTTTTGCAGGCGACAATCTCCCCGAATTACCTTCTCCCTGTCTGCCGATCGTAAAAGCACAAAGCGCCAGCGCCTGTGCAGGCGCGGCGATTTCCGGAATCGCCCGAAGTTTCCTCACGAGGTATCTTCGGGCGATTCCGGAAATCGCTGCGCCGCGTTTGCACAGGCGCTGGCGCTTTGTGCTTTTACGATCGGCAGACAGGGAGAAGGTAATTCGGGGAGATTGTCGCCTGCAAAAAACGCCAGGCGACTAAATCTCCCCGAATCTCCCTGTCTGCCCCTACCCTTAGTTGTATCACTCAGCTGTTTAGCTTCCTATTGTACCTCTGCCTCCATACAAAGCAATGTGTCCCCTGATCACTGCATTATGGGCAATGTCACATGGTGTAATGAGTTGCAATTGTCTAATACTGAAGCCCAACGCTGAGTATTTGATGCTGGATTAAGACTATATCGCAGTCCCTCGGCCGCTGCAGAACTAACAAACCCCTTTGCTCCCGTAATGCATGCTGGGTATGTGTACTCCTGAATTTAACTTTAAGGATGATTTAGTGATATTCTGACACAATCTGCAATTTTACTTGTGGTTTGAGTTGTCTCTTTATTCAGTGGCTCTGCAGTTTCAGCAGTCTTTTTGCTAGGGCTGTTTACCCTACTACCCATTACCCTAGCAACCATGCCTTGATATGAGACTGGAATATGACTCAAGAGGGAATAGAAAGAGGAATAAAGTAGCAAAAACTAATCTTACAGCACTTTATTTTCAAGTGGGGGTCACAGACCCCATATTGGTCAGTGCAACTCAAACTCGAAGAGAAAATGGGAAGACCAATCAAAAAGCTGCTTGGAATTGGCCATTCTAGAAACTACTAAAGGTTAACTTAAAGGACCAATAACATTAAATTTCTTTTATTCACTGGTATAGTAAAAAACAAATTTAAAAATCTTTAACCTACTGAAACTCTGCTTGCACCACTCTTCAGAAAAGGTGATCCATCCTCCCGGCCTTCCTTATAGGAGTGAGCCAGTGAAGAGAGATGGGAGTGCTGCGCCATGGATTGCCAAAGTTTCAATAAGTTGCCTCTTAAAAGTGGAAGCAAAACCAGTTGCTTGGGGTTTATTCCATGTTTACACCATTTTCTGGTAGACTTGAGGTATGGAGATCCAAATTATGGAAAGATCTGTTATCCAGAAAACCTGGTGTACTAATTTTTTTATTTGTTACTGGCCCTTTAAGGCAAACCACCATGTTTGAATTTCTGTTTCAATGCTTATCTTCTATCCCCATTAACTGAAGTAGTAGTGGGGGGGATGATACAGCAGTGCTTTTATACACCACTGTTCCACTTATCTCTAGTTCTTCCTTTAACCCCTTATGAATGATCTCTCTAGATTTGGCCGCATTGGGCGCCTGGTGACCCGCGCTGCCTTTGATAGCGGCAAAGTTCAAGTCGTCGCCATCAATGACCCCTTCATCGACTTGGACTATATGGTAAGACTTCAGTTAATCTTTTTTTTTTTTTTCTCTGGACTATAAACATTCTATTTGCCAGCACTTAACTCCTCCCACTTTCAGGTTTACATGTTCAAGTATGACTCCACCCACGGCTGCTTTAAGGGAACAGTGAAGGCTGAGAATGGAAAGCTGGTCATCAATGGGCATGAAATCACCGTTTTCCAGGAGTAAGTGACATTGTGGTTGGCTAGCAGGGCTGGACTGGCAATCTGTGGGTTCTGGCAAATGCCAGAGGGGCTGCTATAAGGTCCCATAGAAAGTCAGTATTTAGTGGGGGCTGTTTCGGCCTCTGTACCTGAAATGCCAGGGTCTATTTTAATTCTCAGTCCAGACCTGTTGGCTAGTGAGCTGCCTCTAGACTTGCTGGGGAGCAGAACAATCTCGTGGGGGTGTCTGTGGGTTCTCTTTATCCGTGCTGTTTATAATGGTCTTCCCTGTGCTTAGGCGTGATCCCTCAAACATTAAGTGGGGCGATGCTGGTGCCATGTATGTGGTGGAATCTACTGGAGTCTTCACAACCAAAGACAAGGCCTCTGTAAGTAGTGATGCTGCCATTATAGCTCAGGATCTAGAACCTTTAATATTTAGAACACTGACGGCTTATTCATTTACCTACAGATGCACTTGAAGGGAGGAGCCAAGCGTGTCATCATCTCCGCCCCCTCAGCAGATGCCCCCATGTTTGTTGTTGGAGTGAACCATGACAAATATGACAACTCTCTTACAGTTGTGAGGTGAGATACAGATGCCTGACTACCTTAAAGTGAAAGATTACTGCTACAAATTGTTACTGATATTAAGGGGCTGCACATGCCATAGTGGCTGTACCATTCCGTCTACACATTGCATAGCAGCCCCTGTTCAAACTTGTTGTCTCATGGTCAATCACTGCAGATCTTGTTGCTAACTGAGTACCCTAGCAACCATGCTACATAAGGGTTGCAGAACAAAACCATACACTAAAATAAACACTTGGTGGTGGGATGCCTACTCTCTAATAAAACCACTTAATGAATTGAGGTGCCCTCTACTGGCTATAAGGGAACTGCAGTCTGAAAGGGAAACCACTCTGCACTCTGGTCAGACTGGATTGTACCTTCTCAAATGTTTAATGTCTGTACACTGACAAAGGCTCATCGGTGTCTATTCTATTCTCTCCTGTACTAAACTTGGCCAGAGAGCACATGGCTGTCGGTGTAATGTTTACAGTAAATCTCCCAGACAATCTTTTAGTTGGAAGCAAAGTTTAACTGAAGACATGAAGGCTGCTACTATATTAAGTTAATCTGCCTGTAACTGGATTACACTGCTGCCAGTTTGAGTTATACATAGGGTTGCCAGCCAGTAGACTACCAGCCTAGTGGGTGAAATACCTGCAGGGGCCAGTCAGCAATGTAGTTGCCAGTAATTTGTAATACCCTTAGCAAAAGCCCTTGGCCCTTCATTTTAAACTCATCTGTTGGCTGATGCTGCAGTGGCTCCGCCCCTTCAGTGTCAGGCCTGCCCCTTGTGACTTTCCATGACCCCACCCCTTTTACATCTCTTCCTGCCCCCCAGCACTAGCCAGTAATTTTTTTTTATTTTTTAAAAGGTGGCAACCCTAGTTGTACAGTCTCTTCCATTTGTGCAGTCTCAATGCTGTAATAAATAACACTTTTTTTTTTTTCCCCCCAGCAATGCATCCTGCACAACAAACTGCTTGGCTCCTCTTGCAAAGGTCATAAACGACAATTTTGGCATTGTTGAGGGACTAATGGTAAGTTCAGAGCTCAATGTAGGGTCCATTAAATGTTGTGGGAAATAAAGGCTCTTCCCTCACCTGCACAAGGAGACAATGTAGCAGTCAAAACATGATGGTGACTTGAGGGGGCTGTAGTATGGCAAAGGTTTGCTACACGGAGTCTAGGGGTCTGGCAGATGGGAAAAGCACTCCAGATAAAAGCATTTAATAACAATGGAGGGATCCACGTCGCCTTGTTCGTTTCAGGAACCTGATCCTTAATCGTAGGCTTTAAAAGCTTATAAGGGATCATGTTCCTGAAATGCACAAGGCGATGTGGATCCCTCCATTGTTGTATAAATTCTCCTGTGTGCCACCTATTTCAATTTTCAACAGCAGAGGCACTGGGGGCTGTGGAACCATTTTTGGGAGTGGAACAAGGGAGTGAAGTTTCTGGGGGGGTGAGTTTGGAGAGGCTAATTAGTTTGATAAGTGCACATCTGCCGGACTGTCAAAGTCTGGTGAATGAATTGACCCAACCGCTAGAACACTTTAAAACTTAAAACCACTTTAAAATTGGAATTTTAGGGTTTTTCTTTTTTTTTACTTTACTTAACTTAAATGTCAAACGGCACTGGGCTATGTGCAGAAAGCAGGGACCAGACTAAGGGGTAGTAAACAGCAGGTGCAGGCCTGGTACCCTAACTTTGTCATACACACTTGCCTAGCACTTGGAACTCACAATTGATCTCTCCCATTAACAGCAATGTGCTAAGCTTTTAGGTGGCAAATAGTCCTTAAAGGGCCAAGAGTGAAACCTTTTGAATAACTCCCTGTCAAATTTGACCATTGAACATAAACTTGGAAATTCAGCCCTTGATAAAATCTCTCAATGTCTGACTTTTGGAATTTCTTCCCAGACAACTGTCCATGCTTACACTGCTACCCAGAAGACTGTGGATGGCCCATCAGGGAAGCTGTGGAGAGATGGAAGAGGTGCTGGTCAGAACATCATCCCCGCCTCCACTGGTGCAGCAAAGGCTGTAGGAAAGGTTATCCCTGAGCTGAATGGGTAGGATGCAGTTTAAAGGCAAACTCTCTAATGTGTAATAGTCTCTATTCTTACAGTAGTTTTGTCCTTGCAGCAAACTCACAGGAATGGCTTTCCGTGTCCCAGTCCCTAATGTGTCCGTTGTGGATCTGACCTGCCGCCTGGAGAAGCCTGTGAGTGTGGGATCGGTCAAAAGCTGTAACAGTCTGGGGCAAACTGTAGGCATATTGGGTAACTCTAAACTTGTTTGTCTCATTCAGGCAAAGTACAGTGATATCAAGGCTGCGGTTAAGGCTGCGTCCGAGGGACCAATGAAGGGAATCCTGCAATACACTGAAGACCAGGTGAGTGATATTCCTGTAGGACTGACCCTCCACATGTGAGTGTTCTAAGCTAATGTGTAGCACTAATGAATGAATCTCTTGCCTTTAGGTTGTCTCCACTGACTTCAATGGCTGCACTCATTCCTCCATCTTTGATGCTGATGCTGGAATTGCACTGAATGAAAACTTTGTGAAGCTGGTTTCCTGGTAAGGGTTTGTCTTCACTTTTCCCATGACTGACTCTCTAGCTACACCCCTTGTTGCTGATCCTCCCTGCAGTGATCTAGTTCCCATGTCTCTAACGCCTCCTCTGCTCACAGGTATGATAACGAATGCGGCTACAGCCACCGTGTTGTGGATCTTATGTGTCACATGGCATCTCAGGAATAAGCACCTGTCAATCAACCCCTCTTCTCTCTGAAGGACCAGAGTCAACCCATCTACTAGTCTGTCTGTGTCGCTGTTTCTGTGTTACTAAATAAAACAATGATGAAACATCACTTCCTTGTCTCAATGCTCCGTCTCTGGGTCTATAATGGATTCTGTGATATAAACTCCAGTCTAGCAGTGTCGGATCTATAGCACAGCTTCTGTCTGAGGACTTTGATACTGGGGAATGAAGTGCATGGCAAAGGGCCAGGGAACTAGTTCAATGTTACACAGTAGGGAGCTGACAAACTCTGGGCTGACTGCACAAAGTAATACAAAATCTTTCTGAAGTGTTTGGCTCCCTTAAAGTGTAATTTTACAATGCACCCAAACACCAATATAGAACTGCACTGCCAATGTTGGAAATTGAAATAAAAAGCCTTTATTGGGACATGGCATCTGATCCAGGACATGCATTTCAGGCCTAATCTCTGCCCTTTATCAAGGGACTCTGGGAAAGTTGGGAAACTGGGCAGCAAACTGGGAAATGAGGTTCAATGTTGATAAATGCAGGTTATGCACTTTGGCAAAAATAATATAAATGCAAGTTATACACTAAATGTCAGTGTGTTGGGAGTTTCCTTAAGTGAGAAGGATCTTGGGGTTTTTATAGATAACAAGTTGTCTAATTCTGGGCAGTGTCTGTAGCTACTAAAGCAAATAAAGTTCTGTCCTGCATAAAAAACGGCATAAACTCAAGGGATGAAAACATAATTATACCTCTTTATAGATCCCTAGTAAGAGCTCATCTGGAGTATGCAGTGCAGTTTTGGACTCCAGTCCTTAGGAGGGATATAAATGAGCTGGAGAGAGTGCAGAGACTAAGTGCAACTAAACTGGTTAGAGGGACGAGACTGGGACACTTCAATTATGAGACTGGGAGACTGTCCAGGTTGGGGTTGTTTTCTCTGGAACATGATTCCACTTTACACTAAATACATTAGAGGACATTATAGACAAATATTACCCATAAAGAGGATCACCAGAGGCCACCCCTTCAGACTAGAAGAAAAGGACTTTCATTTAAAGGAACAGAGTAGGTGGTTCTTCACAGTGAGGTTGTGGAATGCACTGCCGGGTGATGTTGTGATGCTCATTCTGTTGATGCCTTTAAAGGAATTGTTCAGTATAAGTAAAAACTGGGTAAATAGGCTGTGCAAAATAAAATGTTTTCAATCTAGTCAGGCAAAAATGTAATGTATAAAGGCTTGAGTGACTAAGTCTAATATAACAGAACACAACTTCTTGCTTTTCAGCTTTTGTTTCCACTGGTTACCAGGCAGTAACCAATCAGTGACTTGAGGGGAGGTCACATGGGACATAACTGTTGCTTTTGAATCTGAGCTGAATGCTGAGGATCAATTACAAACTCACTGAACAGTTCTGTCCCATGTGGCCCCCCTTATAGTCACTGATTAACTCGGTTAGACAGCTGAAAAGCAAGATGTGTTGTATTCAGTTATGTTACACATCCACTCACTCCAGCCTTTATGCATTATATTTTTGGCTAACTATATTACACATTTTTTATTTTGCTCAGCCTATTTACCCAGTTTTTATTTTTACTCTGAACTGTTCCTTTAAAGAAGTCTACCCATCCTGCACTAAACTCCTCCCCCTGTAGGTTTATGTACAATATGCTGATTGGTTCCAAGACACCATAGTAATTTACAGTTTAATGGCCTTTATGTTAGAAACACCTGCCCTGCTTTGGTTTCCAAGAGGTACATATTTACTAGTAGAAGATGTGCACTATTCTTTTATGTTGACATATTTACTAGTGATAAATTATGCCTCAAAGTACAAATGTTAAGGCCTGGCCTCAAGTTCAGGAGACATGGAGGAGGGGCTAAGACGTTCAGGAGACACAGGGGAGGGGCTAAGATGTTCAGGAGACATGGAGGAGGGGCTAAGATGTTCAGGAGACATGGAGGAGGGGCTAAGATGTTCAGGAGACACAGGGGAGGGGCTAAGATGTTCAGGAGACATGGAGGAGGGGCTAAGACGTTCAGGAGACACAGGGGAGGGGTATTGTGGATGAGGTATGAATGCTGGGTGGTTAGAATACACATGACAACACTGCAAGGGTCTATACTGAGTTTACTTTATTCTCTAGAGCAGCTCAAGGTTAAAATATTTTGCTTTTAACCTAATGAATGTACCATTATTGCAAATCTGTGCTCCCAATAAATCACAATGACTGTTCCAGTTGGTCACAGACTCCTCTCTCACCAGCCCTCACCTGAGCTGCCCCCAAACTTACACAAGGACACGTCTCCCAGGCACATGAATAGGTTTGCTTGTCTGTAAGGCTTCCTCCCAGCTGGTTAATAGAGGGAATTAGTGGCTATGTACAGTGTGGGAATAACCCAATCATTTCTTTATGAGCTTTTATATATTAGTAAGAGGTGGCAGTGGCTGGTGTGTATACAGTGTGTGCGTACTGGGCCTAGACTCTTCCTAGAAGGAGAAATATGACTTGATTTTACATTACTTCACTCAAGACACCTCTGTTTTTAAAGGAGCACCAAAAACTGAAAGTGTTTTAAAGTAATAAAAATATAATGTACTGTTTCTCTGCAGTGATATAAGTGGAGTGTTTGTTTCAGAAAGGCTACTATAGTTTATATAAACAAGCTGCGGTTTAGCCATGGGGGCAGCCATTCAAGCACAG
>CM044443.1:7847510-7863588 GCA_024363595.1 Xenopus borealis
AGACATCATGTCTCTCTACATGCAGGATTTGTGCAAAAGGCAGTTATTTTGTAAGATTTTATTTGTACTGGAATCAGTTGAGTGAGCTCTAATACATCTGCTAGGAGAGGTCCTCCCCCTATAAGATATATTAGATGTAACTGTCAATGAATATCTGACACCCAACTGCTGCATGTAGACAGAATGAAGAGAAACAGATGCTGAGAGTGAAGATAACCTGGATTGTTTCAGAAATGATTGTATTTAGAAAGTTTCTTATTTCAGTATGATGAAGCTTACATTTTCATTTTCACGATAGTTCCCCCAAAAACACCTAATGGGGTGCATATATATATATATATATATATATATATATATGTATAAAATGAGTTTTTAATTTTTGTAATAGTTCCCCTTTAATTACCCTTTCAGGACTGCTTTTATGAACAATTGCCCATTTCATCATATGGGGGCAAATTTACTATTATTCCCCAAAAAAAATTTGTTTCTATCCGATATTCGATTAGCATTTGATTTTCGAATGTTAATCGAATAGTTCTAGGCTACCTTTTATTCGATATTTGATCATTCGACGATCGAATACAAATTTATTCAATCAGTCGAATGATTCATAAGATTGAACGATCGAAGACTTCGATCATACGAATCCTAATCGATCAGGACTTAGTCTCATAAGCCTATGGGAGTGCTCCCATAGGCTTCTATTGCAATTGGGTAGGTCCAATCTGGCGAAGTAGGCAATCGAATAAACTTTAAAATTAAAATCCTTCGCTGGTTGAATGATCGAATATTCGTCCATTCGACTCTATTCGAATGTATTCGATCGTTCAACCATTCCTATATGCCAAAATTCACATATTTGACCAAACGAATAAATCCTAAGTTTGAAATTCGATCGAATTCGTTTGAACTTCGAAACCTTCACGTGAATATAGTAAATCGGCCCCTTAGACTATGGGAGCACAGGCTAAAGGCTCCAGCTGTTGTCAGCCTGTGTATTTGTGCAGGCTAAAAGAAGTGGATCTATTTGGGCTGACTAGGGTTGCCACCTTTTACTGAAAAAAATACCGGCTTTCATATATATATATATCTTTTTTCCCTGTTTATAACATTGGGATCAACCATAATTTTTACCGGCCAGACCAGTAAAATACCGGGCAGGTGGGGACCCTAGGGCTGACCTCAGCTGTGTTTGTGTGTGTGTGTGCCCATAGCCGTAGCTAGTTTTCATGCTGATAACTGCCATCTGCCAAGGTAATATTTCCTTCTATGCAAAGGCGATTTCATTTTCTCCACCAGTAGATGCTGCAAAATAAAAATGGCAACTTATCTGCAGTTATTTTTAGCTGGATAAAGGGTGTTGAGACCTCCAGTATATCTGCTGCTCTTGCAGCCTTCTGCCCTTGTTCAAATCAAATCCCTTTATGGATGTGCTGTGCTTGTGCTTCCTTGGTGTTGAATTTCCAGGTGCAGATTCCCATACATTAATAACTGCCTGCTTGTTTAGCTTATATATATGAGAAACTGACAGTTACAAGGTTAAAAAAGCGGCAATTTTCCCCCCACCATTTAGAAGACACTTCCTTTTCTCCTGACGTTATTTCTAGGTTTGGGGACAGCCGCTCTCCTTACATGGCTGCTGCAAAGGAGGCTGCTCTCTATATTAGTGGCTCTCCCATTCCAAACTATGTTTCACGGGTTTGAAAATGGCGCATGAAAAAACATAAAAAAACCAAAATATAATAATAGTTTGCCCAATCCAGTAAAGGTGGCGGCAGCTTATCGGCCCGTGTGGGGGGCCCTCCGACGGGCTTCCCCGATCAATATCTGGCCGAAAGTCTCTACGTGTATGTCCACCTTAACTCACTGCAACCAATCAGATTGCTTTCATTAATCTAACTGCACAGGACCAAATTATACTGGCACCAACCTTTGTTTATATCTACTTCTGTAGTTTTATTGATCTCCCTTCAGCTGTTCCCCTCCCTTTCTTTCCCCCTTCTCCCCCATTAAAGCAGATGGGTTCTCTCCTAACTCATATCCATCATTCTCTCTCTCACCTCTATCTGGTCGATCGTTTCCTGATATTCCTTTTCTCTATTCTTGAACACAGATTCTGTGTCTTTTATCACCTCTTCCAGACTGTCCTCCTGTGTCTGGGACATAGAAGAAGACAGAGTTCAAGGAAAGAACTAATTCTGTGTATCCCTGGCATCAGCAGGTTACTGGCCACATTATTAAAGGAACAGTTTAGTGTAAAAATAAAAACCAGCAAATAGATAAATTAAAAATGTTTTCAATATAGTTAATTAGACAAAAATGTAATGTATAAAGGCTGCAGTGACTGGATGTGGAACAGAACAGAACACTACTTCCTGCTTTTCAGCTGTCTTGGATTCCACTGATTAGTTACCAGGCAGTGACCAATCAGAGACTTGAGGGAGGGCACATAGGTCATAATTGTTGCTTTTGAATCTGAGCTGAATGCTGAGGATCAATTGCAAACTCACTGAACAGTTATGTCCCATGTGGTCTCCCTTAAAGGGCCGCATGCGGCTCAGCTTGAAACACTTGGTTCATGTTGAAAAGGATTTATGAAGAGGATATAGGAAGAGTGCCTATTGCCCAATTACTAGTAATAATAATATAATAAGTCTATTTAATATCAAGGTGTCTCACATTCCAGTGTATAGCACCATCTGGTTATATAACTTGTAGCTCTTTACTGTATATTTTCTTTACTTTTACAAATCAAAAGTGTTTGTGTATTTCATGTGTGGCCCCAGACAATTTTTCTTTTTCCAATGTGGCCCAGGGAAGCCAAAAGGTTGGACACCCCTGGTTTAGAGTCTGCATCTGAATTACTGAGCTTCCAGACGAAAACATCAGACAGGAACGTTAAACTTAGATTTTGAAAAAAATTATAAAAAATGGAAAATAATTGAAAAAGTTTTTATTTCTGGGGAACAGTCTGAAAACAACTGAACTGAAAAAAAAGTGTTTGGAAGAAGTGTTTACGGTCACGGGAAGCAGTATACATTAGTTTGATGGATCAACAGCTCCCTCTAAAGGACAAACAACCTCCACACAAGGGGAATCCATAGGGAAGATTAGAAGAAGCAAGTAAATGTGCACATATGGGTGTTGCTATTACCCAAAAGGATAGAAGGTTTTTGCTTTCCACTAAAAGTAACAGGTTACGCAACTAGTAATGGAAATATCTATGTATCTTGCAGGCAGAGAGAACTTTCTAAAATTTCCAGGAGAACTAAACCCTAAAAATGAATATGACTAAAATGCCATATTTTATATCGGGGGTGTCCAAACTTTTGGCTCCCCTGGGCCACACTGGAAAAAGAAAAATTGTCTGGGGCCACACATGAAATACATAAACACTTGTTTGTAAAAGTAAAGAAAATGCACAGAAAAGATCTACAATACCAATTGGATAACCAGATGGAACTATACACTGGAATATGGGACACCTGGATATTAAATAAACTTATTATTATATTATTACTAATCGGGCAATGGGCAGAGTCCCCCCTCCTCCTATATCCTCAGGAACCGAGTCAACCTGGGCCACATTCATATCCATCCTGGGCCGCAGGTTGGACACCCCTGTTTTATATAGTGAACTTATTGCAGGAGGCTAAAGTTTCAGCTTGTCAATAGCAGCAATGATCCAGGACTTGAAACTTGTCACAGGGGGTCACCATCTTGGAAAGTGTCTGTGACACTCACATGCTCAGTGGGCTCTGAGCAGCTGTTGAGAAGCTAAGCTTAGGGGTCGTCACTAATTATCCAGCAGCAGAAAATGAGCTTCCCTGGCTGTAATATAAGCTGATGCTACAGGTTTGCTGATTATTAAATTGTGATGTTTCTAATGATGTGTATTAATGACTAATCAGCCTTATATTGTGACTATATTTCTATGACACTATCAGGTGTATATTGTGAGTGGGTCCCTAAGCTCAGTAAGTGACAGCAGCACAGAGCATGTGAATCAGTGAATCAGTAGAAAAGAAGATGGGGAGCTACTGGGGCATCTACTGGGGAGACACAGATCTTTACTGCTAAAGGGCTGTGGTTGCTGCGGGCTGGTACACAAGCACAAAACATGGACAACATTTATACCTACTTTTTTACTTAGGCTTTAGTTCTCCTTTAATGGGTGAGGTTAAATTAGTAAGTATGCCCACTGAAAAGCATAGTGGTCTTATTGGGAAAGAGGCTAGCCAAGGCAGCACCACTCATAACACCTAAGGGGGTGTCCTGGTACTTGACACAAGGGTTATGCAGACTCTGAAGGTACTTACCTCCCCCTGAGTCTCTACTGCAGACATGGCGTATCCAGAAAAATCCTCCCACAGTAAGAGGGTTTCCTCTGTCTCCTCCCACGCAAGACTGTCACAGTCATCCTCAAAATCATACTCCCGTCTATAGAAAAGGAGGAAAGTGAGGGCTAGCTAGATCAGTAACTGTTATACTACAGGGTGGAAAATACTATACATGGAAAATAAATAATCATTTCGGTTTTTGGAGACAGAGAAAGCAAAACCCAGCCTCAGAATTATATATGATTGCAACATATCATTGTTATAAATTACTTTTAATTCATATATGCAGCATCTAAACAGATTCCAGTCCTGATGTATGTCACTTTTTAAATTTAAGGGGCCAGCAATACTGGAAGCCTGTGCCCCTATCTTGCTGTTGAGGGGGATGGTTACTCACAGCTGATTGAGCATTCGTTGCATCTCCTCATTGATACTCATGGCTGTGCTTTCATCTTCATCTCCCCCTCTTGCACTCTCGCTCTCACACACCGACGTCTCATCATCAGTAGCCGGTTTCTTCTCTTTCCTTCTCCCCAAAACCTTCATAGGAGAGAGATGGACAGTCTGGGGATATATAGGAGGAATGCAAGAGAGAGGAGCAGGAAAAAAGAAGAGAAAAGGAGACTATGAGACTCCAGATAGAAAAAGAAAATATCTGAGAAGGCAGAAGGGAATAGAAAGAGACCTCTCTACTGAAAATGAGGTGTAATAGGGGAGAAATATAGAGACCAATAAATATGGAAGTGAGCCAAGAGGAAATAAAGCAGAGTGATAGAGACAAAGCAGAAGAAATAAACACATTCTGGCACTCATTTACTGGATCTAAAACGGAGATCTGCGTCAGGTCAAGGCACCACAGGAGGTAAAACTCATCCTAATAACAGAGGCACGAGTAAAGGTAGCCATACATGGGCCGAATTGGCAGCTTATTGGCCTTTGTATGGGGCCCTCTGATGGGCTGCTCACGTGTAATATCTGTACAACACCGATTCAGGCCAATAAAGTATCATCTTTTTAGGAACTTCTGGTGCCATTGATTGTGTGTGTGATGTTGTGTAATACATTCCTTCACCATACAGCAAGGACCCATATAAATAGAAGAATCCTATGCTAGTGGTTGGGAAAATTACTCTCGTAATTATCTGTACCAGCGCAATCTCTTCTTTCTTTCTAACATACATATGTGCCAGAGATTCAATATAAACACTCTGACTGAGAGCAAAGGACTGATTTAGTATAATAAGGCACAAAAGGTCTGCACACTGATGGGAGTGCACAATACATACTTGCACTCAGTACAGCTCCTGTGCTCTGTACTTTACAAACAGTGGCTACTTTGACTACTAGTGACTGATTGAAACAAGACTAAGCCTTTTGTACTTAGTAGGGACACCCACATCCAGTTTGCACGGTGGCTTTGACCTGTCTGGGAGCACTGTATTCAGAATTGACACGCTGGATTTCTAGGTGCAAAAAGGGTTGGTAGGGGCATTGTGGGTAAAAAATGTGATTCTTCGCCTAATCATGCCTCCTATTTTGTAAATGAGCCCTCTAGTATCTCACAAGACACCGGGTAGGATCAATCACCCTTTATCTTAAAAGCACATGTACATTTATAGCTTGGCTGGCTATGCTTAGTGTTTTATAAAAGGGTACACCCATCCTTGGGGGCTGAATCCCATGACACTGCATGGAATGATCTTAGCATGGCAAAGATGCAAGAAAAAATACTAAGGATTGTTCCAATTGCCCCAGCACAAGAACTGATTCCTGCATCATCAAAAAGACTGTCAGAGAAAGTTTAACGGTGGGGAAAAAAGACAACCTTTGTATTTTTTTTTATTTGTAACATTGGTGTGTAAGGCAGCCATCTCAGGTCATTATGCCTGGTCATGTGCTTTCAGAAAGAGCCAGCACTTTAGGAGGGAACTGCTTTCTGACAGGCTGTTGTTTCTCCTACTCAATGTAACTGAATGTGTCTCAGTGGGACCTGGATTTTACTATTGAGTGCTGTTCTTAGATCTACCAGGCAGCTGTTATCTTGTGTTAGTGAGCTGCTATCTGGGTACCTTCCCATTGTTCTGTTGTTAGGCTGCTGGGGGGGGAGGGGGAGGGGGATGTTAGCACTACAACTTGCAGTACAGCAGTAAAGAGTGACTTAAGTTTATCAGAGCACAAGTCACATGACTGGGGCAGCTGGGGAACTGACAATATGTAGCCCCATGTCAGATTTCAAACTTAAATATTAAAAAATCTGTTTTCTCTTTTGAGAAACAGATTTCAGTTCAAAATTCTACTGGAGCAGAACTATAAACTGATGCTTTTTGAAAAAAAAAAAATTTTTCCCAATGAAAGTATCCCCTGAAACAGGAAGTTCCCTTTTAAAGTTTTGTTTCAGAATACTGTACATGGGCATACACTACATGATACTGCAACTGATATTAATATTCTGCAGTTTCATATTCAGTGTCATGGCTGCTATCAGGGGGAAGCATCTGGGAATACTGCAGCCAGAGGGTGCAAATAAGGGGCAATTGTCCTGGGCCTCACACAAAAGTGGAAGTAATAACCAGGTAACCCACAGTTTTAAAGAAATAAGTTGTATGGTTACTAGAACCAAACGTTATACCTTTTACTACTTTATACCCTTTAGTGAGTAGCAGTCATAGATAGGAAGAATAAGACGGTTCGTAGGGGGTCGCCACCTTTTTTTCGAAAAAAAATACCAGCCTTCGTATATTTTAATGGTTTTTCCCTATAAATAACATTGGCATCAAGCAACTTTTTTTACCAGCCAGGCTGCTAAAATACTGGCCAGGTGGCAACCCTAGTGGGGGTAGAAGCTATAAATGGACAAGATGGTGGCAGTATTTATAGAGGGAGATAGCAGGGTAAAATAGCAAGTGGTAATGCTTTATAACCATACTGCCGTAACTGCCAGCAGTAAAATGGCCGTGACTGATGGAAGCTGGGATTGACACTCTTACTTCATACAGGAGATGATGGTCTCCAGTACACACCTGAAGCATATTTATCATGTCCTCACAGTTTCTTTGCTGAGCCACGTCACATAGCTTTGCTGTGATGTCAATCCTGCGGCAAATATCCATATCCACCCGCATGGCCTTCTCCTGGATTTTGGTGTCCAAGTCGGTGAAGTTCTAAGAGTCAAAAAAAGATAGAGAGGGGAGGAAATGAGCATAATATGTATTAAAAGTATGCCTTTTTTAGTACAGTATACAAGCACAGCACAGTCAATGGATGATGTTTATTTGAATACTGGAGAATTACTAAAACAATATTTTTTTTAAAAAAAAGCTATTATAATGTTTGCATCTTTATATAACACCCCCACCGAGCCTGGCTGCTGGAATGATCTCAATGATGGCTTACTTGGTTAGTAAAGGAGAAAGTGAAAGGTCAGGAAACCCACCAGTCAGTTCTACAAATATTATTAAAGGAACAGTTCAGTGTACAAAAAAAAGATATATTTCACCCCTGAACAATTCCTTTAAGGTTTTCCAGCCCCTGAAGCATGCAGTGAAACCAAATCCAATTTATTCTACTTATTTTAAATAGTAGTGGCCTTTACAGTTCACTTGAATGGTTCTACTAATCATAAACTCTGATTCCAAACCCCGCATGGTTAATTTCATCATATAGGCTTTTTGGTTTCATGAATAGAATAGAATTGAAGGTAGTGGTTCCTGAGTCATGTATCTCCTCTGAAGCATTAAAATGCATGGGCAGGGGGATGTTAAAGGAGAAGGAAAAGGAGAAGTAATGTTGCTCTGAGTCCTCTGTTAAAAGAAACACAGCATTTATTTCCTTCTATTGTGTACACATGGGCTTCTGTATCAGACTTCCTGTTTTCAGCTTAAACATCCAGGGCTAGGGCTTGAGCATGCTCAGTTTGCTCCTCTCTCCCTATCCCCCCATCCCTCCCTGCTGAAATCTGAGTCTAGATCTATGAGTGAGCAGGGGGAGACTCAGGTAGCAAGTGATGTCACAACAATCTAATATGGAAGCTGCTATCCTAAACAAACAGAGAAAACTTCTAGAGCTGTTTACTCGGGTATGGTAAAGCATTCTGCAGGATAAATATATTGTTATAGCTTGCACTATTGTGGTAATCTATTGGCAATAAATTGCTTCTAGTTTGTGGTTTAAATCCGATGGGTTTGCAGCCTTCACTTGCTCACCACAGAGTGGAGGTAGAAGTCATGATGGGAGTCATACCACATTAGTGATACCACAGTGATTGGGCAATTTGCTTGATTTGGCTTATAAAGGACTATGTCCTCTCAGAGGCATAATGCATATTGTTGTGTCCTGTCTAGCAGATACCGCAAGCCTTCCCATTAATATCCACACTGACCAATAGACCTCATTGGTCAAAAAACTTAGCGGCTCATCTCCCTCATCTGTTGGAAATTTAACTTAATTCAACAGTATACGTGTTCTCCCTTCAATAATTTCTGCACCTTCTCATCCAATAAGGATGAATTACTGTACATCTTAGTTTGTATCAAGTATTATGAATGGCTTTTTTACTACAGGGAAAAAGAAAATAATTAAAAAAAAAATCTGAATTATTTAATTAAAATGGAGTCTATGGGAGACTGGCTTTCTGTAATTCAGACCTTTCTGGATAATGGATTTCCAGATATCGGATGCCATACTTGTAGTGATGTGCGGGCCAGCCCGATACCCCTGGGTTGGTCAGTTCAGGCTGAACTTACACCCCCCTTACACTGCCGGCTTCTGACTTTATAAGCATGTGCCAGCTTGCCCCACCCCTTTTGTGGTGTCATCAGCAGGGTGGGTCGGTGCGGGTCTATAAAGAGAAGCCGGAAGTCGGGCTCGGGTGAAGGGAGGGCATCACTATATACCTGTATAAGCAATAAAAGTAATTTGAGTAAGTTACACCTGGGGTGACAAGTTGGAGAATGAAGCTACTGTATATTTTGTTGTTATGCATGTGGATTCCTGGATAATAGATCTTCTCAGGGATCATAAACTCACATTGCTCATTAAACCTTTGAAGACGACCAGCTCAGCCTTCAGCTGCTTCACTTTCATGGCCAGTTCTTCCTGATACAAAGCAGATTCTTGGGCTTCCTACAAAGAGAAAAAGCAAGAGACTTATTTACATGTTGACACAACTTATAGCACTATGTGTCCAGCCCTCTGCATGTAACACACAAATATATTTCCAGAGAAAATGGCTGTTAGATCTGCTAATGGTCAGTTCCTTGTGGACAAAAGATCAAAATCTCTGCCTGGACATAAAGTCCCCAAACAAAATGTCCAGCCAAATGTATTGTATTTGTGAAGTATAACAGTGGCACCATAATATAATACTTATTAACCTAGTTAGGTTTATTTGTCTGCCCTGTGGTCAGCAATACTCAGTTGGTCACCTAAAGCCACCAATTAGATGTTTGCTTACATCACTGTTACTGCAACCAAAAAAAAAGCCACCTGCTGATTGCCCACAAGACCTTGTTTAAGGGAGAAGGGAAGCTACCAAGGTAGTTTATCGCCAATAGTTAGCCACAATAGTGCAAGCTATAAGACTATATTTATTCTGCAGAATGCGTTACCATACCTGAGTAAACAGCTCTAGAAGCTCTCTGTTTGTTTAGGATACCAGATGCCATATTAGCTTGTTGTGACATAACTTCCTGTCTGAGTCTCTTCCTGCTCACTCATAGCTCCGAGCTCAGATTACAACAGAGAGGGGAGGAGTGAGGGGGAGAGGAGCAAACTGAGCATGCTCAAGCCCTAGCCCTGGAGGTTTAAGCTGAAGGCAGGGAGTCTGATACAGAAGCCCATGTGTATATAATAGAAGGAAAGAAAAGCTGTGTTTCCTTTGACAGAGGACTCAGAGCAGCATCACCTTGAGGGTTATACTGGTGTATTTATATAGAGCTTACTTAGTTTTATCCTTTCCTTCTCCTTTAAACATAGCCTGCTTATTGGATGACTATTTTACCACATAAGCCTTTAAATATTTACTTCTATAACCCCCTTTCCAGTCACGGATTCCCGGGATTGTACATCTCAGAACAAAAATACTGTCTATGTGCCTGTGTGTCATAAAAGAGAATAAAAAGAGGGATTCACTGAGGCACATTGGGCTTGTTAGATGGCTGCAATCTAGGATTGCCACCTGGCCAGTATATCTGTAAAAATTATACTTGAGCCCAATTTTATTAAAAGGGAGAAAAAATCTGACAATATAGGGACGGTATCTTTTTACAAAAAAGGTAGAAACCCTGCTGCAATCAGTGCTGGGATGTTACAGTGAGACATTGTCAATGACAAGCAAGTGATAGGACACATAGGGAAATGAACGTTCTGACAGAAATTCAGGGCAGACCATGTGACTGGCGGCGTGATCTCACCTCATCTAGTTCCGTCACCCTCTGTTGCAGCTGAACACGGGCTGTGTATTCCTCCTCCCACCTGCAAAAATAAGCATCTCTTACTGACTGTGCTCTCATATTTTCCACAGGATATTACACATTAAAGACATACAGAACATTTCATAACTATGGCCTTCGGCTCCATTTTTCTCATTGTATATAATGCTGGCACATAGACAGCCCCTGCCTACCCTACAATGTGATTTTTCTTTCACACACGCACATCATGGCGCAGTTCACCAAATGCCATCTGGTATGTTTGACGGTTGTTAGAGAAATTCCACACAGATAACACATAACCTCCATGTAGATATGAGTCTGGTTGGGATTAAACTGTATTTACCAGCAGTACAAGGCTGTAAAGCTACTGGGGCCTGGCCACAACACAGCTAAGCACCAGGTACTATATTACTGAAAGGCAGGATGAAAATGATGCATTCAGTATTATGTATTCAAGAAGGACGCTGGTATAATGTTACATGGACAGCGCTGACAGTATATTTATAAACATAAAGATGAACACAGAGAATATTTTAAACACAGAGGAGATGTTTAATATAACAAGTTTACAGCATAAAAAACCAGCAATGTTACTAAATGAGTTGATCTTTGCCTAATCTCCCTTTCACACACTGGGCCATATCAAGCTTATTCGATTGTCAGGTCCCCAGCAATGTTCCTTCTACAAACACGGAAGGGACCGCTCCAAACCGACTATCCGAAACTGCTCACACGTGGCCCTTTGCTCTGTCCGCAGCGTCCCCACTGCCAATATGTGTCTCAACACCAAAGGACAGCACTCCGGTATAAAAAAGGCAGGTTTATTGCAGATTCCTGCTGGTATACATGGCCAATGTTCCTTCTAAGCTTGTGTGAAATTTAGGGATGCACCGAATCTAGGATTCGGTTCGGGATTCGGCCAGGATTCTGCCTTTTTCCGCAGGATTCGGCCGAATCCTTCTGCCCAGCCGAACCGAATCCGAACCCTAATTTGCATATGCAAAATAGGGACTGGGAGGGAATTGACTTTTTGTCACAAAACAAGGAAGTAAAAATGTTTTCCCCTCCCCACCCCTAATTTGCATATGCACATTAGTGTTCGGATTCGGAAAAATCTTTCTCGAAGGATTCGGGGGTTCGGCCGAATCCAAAATAGTGGATTCGGTGCACCCCTAGTGAAATTAGTGTGAAAATTCACCATTTTGTACTTATTCTGACCTACCCAATTATGCAAAATATTTTGTATTAAAGAATATAATAACTAATAATAAGAATTAATAACATTGCCCACAGCCCAGCAATGAGATTATAACAGAGGCCTAAAGAAATTTGTCCTTATCAGGCCTGGATTTAAGGGCAAGGCCACATAGGTCTGGGCCTAGGGTGGCATGCCACCCACCCGCTTGCTTAGGAGCACTGGGACGGGCAGCTCCCCAGTGCTCCGGTGCGCCTGGATAGCAAGAGAGGTGCTCGTCCATACCAGCCTTCCTATATTATTATCTCTTTTCCCTATTAATTAACACTGGCATCAAGCATCATAGTGGACAGACAGTAAAATACCTGGATGGTGGCATTTTAGTAACGAGCGAATCTGAACTGTTTCGCTTCGCTGAAAATTCACTGAAATGAACTGAAGTGTATGGGCACCAACATTTTTTTTTTACGCACAATTTTTTTTAACCATTGGAGTCTATGGGTATAATTTTCATGGCAAAACTCGGCAAAATATTTCTCTTATCACTAGGATTTTCACACCTTGCCAAAATAAATATCTTGCCAATAGTCAGCCATTGGGCAGTATAATAATATAGAAAGTCCAAGACCCATGAAAAAAAAAAAAAATATATATATATATATATATTTGGAGGGGGAGCAAAGTCAAAGTGACATGATGAGACCACCTAACTGAACCATGTTGAAGACTCTGTGGTCTGTGCCCCCTGCCTGGGAACTCCTATGGGGCCAGCTGTACAGTAGTTACACCACTGCCATCAGAAACAACACAAACACAGGCCAACATGCATTTAACCCCATCTAAAGGAGACAAATTTGCAGCTTTACACTTTCTACACTCAAAGAAAGTAGTGAGTGTAGTGAATATTGCACAGAGAATGCTGTGTGTGCAGTATAATGTTACACAGACGGTGAGACTGGCTATCTGTTCAGTATTTATAGACACACAGAGAATATTTTTAACAGAAATTGCTGTGTGTACATGATAATGTTACACAGAAGGAAACTGCTGCACCCAGGGTATAAATTAACACAAAAGCACATGGAATGAGACAGTGTATAGTTATGCAGAAAGTGGACAGCGTACAGCTTATTGCACAGACATAAAATAGGAAATAGGAATTATAATACACAAGAGCCATGAGTATCCTGTAAATTATATCCTTATAATACACAAAAGCCGTAAATATCTTGCAAATTATATCCTTATAAACGGTGAGTTCTGATGTCATCAGTTATAAACGGTGAGTTCTGATGTCATTTCTGTCACATGACTCACTGAAACTTGTGTATTATAATAAATAAAGTACCCCCGTTTGCAAAATATGAGGATATTAGAAGTTACCTCGGAGTTCCATGACCTGTATAAAAACACTCGGCCTTGTGTTTTTATATGGTCATGAAACTCCTCGGTAACTTATAATATCCTTATATTTTACAAGAGGGGGTACTTTATTCACTATATAATGCACAAAAGCTATGAATATCTTGTAAATTATATGTTTATAAATGGTGAGTTCTGATATCATCAGTTATAAACAGTGAGAAGTGATGTCATTTTTGTCACGACTCACTAAAACTTGTGTATTGTAATAAATAAAGTACCCCCTGTTGCAAAATATGAGGATATTAGAAGTTACCTTGGAGTTACATGACCTGTATAAAAACACTCAGGCTTGTGTTTTTATATGGTCATGGAACACCACCTTATATTTTACAAGCAGGGGTACTTTATTCACTATAGAATTAACAAGAACAGCAGTGTGTGTGTGTTTCCCCATGTGTTATACAGAATATTGTTGCACAATGCCTATGGCACACTGTGCCTAAAAATGCTTTGGTGTAATGGCTTTCCATTGAAGGGCACAAGAAAAGCTCTGTCTATGGCACATACTAATCTTCATTATTCAACCTACAGTTGGCTGAATAAACTTATCGCAGGCAGTTTTTTTAAGCATTAGCATCCAATATTGGTAAATGAATTAAACAGTCTCTAAGCCCAATATTGTTTTTTGTCTGCCTGTTGATTTTCAGAAGAAGGGTAAAAAAGAGAGAAGTGCAGCACTAGCAGCCAGTGGGATGCTATATATATATATATGTGTGTGTGTGTGCGCAATGTGGTTCATTTGGCAGGGTCGACCTTTATGGACTTTGGTCTTTTCTCAACCCAATGTTTTAACTATGTAACATGGGATGGGACACTTTAGTCTGCCTGTTAAATAATTATACATTCTACCAGTCTAAAAATCACAAATGATGGTGATATCAGTAATGCACACAACCAAAGTCAGACTGGGTTGGCAGTGCATCCAGGGCCTAGCACGGGGGGGTGGGGGGAGTTGGTGTCTCAGGCAGTAAGTGGTTTTGATACAGAGGCTACAGAATGCCAGACTCCAGGGTCTGCAGACAGGAACACAAACGTTATCCAAAAGGGCACTTATAATAACATAACTGATATCCATCCACTGACAAACACAGCACAGCTAAATATAGAACCTCCAGTCTGAGAAAATATGGATCCAGGCAGGGATGGACCCATGGCATTAGGGCCTGTAACATATTCACCATTAAAAGCCACACAGGCTGAGTGTGCTCCATTAATGTCCATCATAATACCTTATAAATGGACCTGTCATAAGCAACATTCCATTTATTCCGTGTGGTTTATCAACTAGTCTTCGCATTTTCAATAATTCCAAATTGCAACTGAAAATGCTGACTGGTTGTTTGAGGACACTGGACCCGACAACAACAAAAAAAACTGTGACTGACTCATTTATCTCTCACACAGGCTCTCACTCCCACATGGCACAAACTCATCATGCCCTTACTGTACAGACTGGCACCTCATACCTTAAATGGATATTAAATTACTCAGTAACATCTAAAAATAAAAGTGTTTTAAATTAAAGGAAAACTATACCCCCCGGATAATGTAGGTCTCTATAAAAAGATATTGCATGAAACAACTCATATGTAAAACCCTGCTTCATGTAAATAAACCATTTTCATAATAATATACTTTTTAGTAGCATGTGCCATTGGGTAATCATAAATAGAAAATTGGCATTTTAAAAAATAAGGACATCCTCCTGGGATCCTATGATTCAACTGTGCACACAAACATACCAAACAAGCTATAAAGTTAGGTCACATGAGCCCATTAACAGACAAGAGTTCTGTCTTTTGCTTCAACACTTCTTCCTGTTACAGTTAGAGTTGAAATATTTCTGGTCAGGTGATCTCTGAGGCAGCACACAGACCATCACCAAATGGTAGTTCAAGACAAGAGGCAATAAAAGGGCAATATTTACTTAAATATATATACCAGTTTGATAAGATTCTTTGATATGCCACTTAATTTGATATTAAAATCTGTTGCTCAAGTATTCATTTTGGGGGTATAGTTTTCCTTTAATGACAGTATAATACACTGTTGGCCTGCATTGATAAAACTGGTGTGTTTGCTTCAGAAACACAACTATAATTTATATAAACATGCTGCGGTTTAGCCATGGGGGCAGCCATTCAAGCACAGGATACACAGTAGATAAGAGATGAGTCCTGAAGAATCCCATTGCATGCCACAGAGTTTATCTGTTATCTACTGTGTATCCTGTGCTTCTTCTCCTTTTCCAGCTTTAAATGGTTGCCCCCCATGGCTACACAGCATCTTGTTTATGTTAATTTCTATGGGATTTTGAAAGGCTTATTCATCAATGGGTGAAGTGAAAGTTCACCCTTTGATGAATACGCCTTTAAAAATCCCATAGAAATGAATTGAGAGCTGTGGAATTTCCCTCTAGTGGCGGAACTTCACTCTTAACTTCACTCTTTGATGAATCTACCCCTTTGACTTTTTGGTGTTACTGTTCCTTTCAATAAAGGCAAAAGGCTATTGGCAGCACCCAGTGGTCACCAGCAAAAAGAAAGATAGAAATTTACAGACAAATGGTCTAATTACCAGTGTAACACATGCCCTGTGATGTTGATACATACATTTTTGGGGCCCACACACCTAGGGTTGCCACCTTTTCTTGAAATAAATACCGGCCTTCCTATATATTTATCTTT
>CM044443.1:7868674-7901834 GCA_024363595.1 Xenopus borealis
GCTGATAGGGACAATGGATTAACCTCCTGCCTGTGCGGCGCCCTAATGGGACAGAGGACTCTTTACTAGCATGGGGCAGAATACAAACAGACAACATCTGGGGGGCAATTCTCTCTCTTTTCCACCCCCTTTGTTTATTGGTTTATCCCTTCCTGAGAGACGCTTTGATAATGTGACCGCGAGGTGGCGCCCTTTCATTGGTCTCTTGTTTAACCTGCTCCAGGGGAGAAGCATGGCAGCTCCCACACACACGTATTTGTATACATTTAAATACATATTATATATACACATAGTACAGAACTTGTAGATAAGCAGGGGCTCTGTGCAGAATGATGTACAATGGACACAGTTTCATATTTGCTAATAAGCTTGTTTGTTTATTTATTTAAAAAGGTGTAGTTCATTTAAAGGGCAAATGCAGCCTCAAGTAAAAATAGTTTTGAAGTTGGATCTTCTTCATACCTTAAGTCTACTAGAAAACCATTTAAACATTAAATAAACCCAATAGGCTGGTTTTGCTTCCAATTAGGATTAATTATAGCTTAGTTGGGATCAAGTACAACATTGGGGCCCCAGAGAATATTTAAAAAAAAAAAAAAAATTGGAGGGGCCTATAGAGTCCTGCAGGGGGGTTGGGTAGCCACCTTTTCTTGAAAAAAATACCAGCCTTCCTATATATTTATCTTTTTCCTCTATTAATAACATTGGGATCAACCATCAAAAATACCGGCCAGGATAGGGTTGCCACCCAGCCGGTATTTTAAGGGCCAGTATTACAAATTTACCAGCAATGTAGTTGCCGGTAATTTGTAATACCCTTACAAAAAGCCCTCAGCCCTTCACTTTAAACTTATTTGTTCCCAGACGCGGCGGTGGCTCCGCCCTATTAAGCTTCACTGCCCGCCCCTTTTGAGTGTCATTTCCATGACCCCACCCCTTTTACATCGCTCCCCGCTCCTTTACGTCGCTCCCTGCCCCTTTTTTTCCGCCCCCCAGCACTAGCTGGTATTTTTTTTTTTAAAAAGGTGGCAACCCTAGAGCGGGTCTAAGCAGATAAGAATGCGGGTCCGGGTTGCGGGTATTGGTCGGGTACAGGTTCCAAAAAATGGACCCCCGCAGGACTCTATTATAGACTATTAAAATAATACAGTACATTGGTGGCCAGGGGTTTAATAAAAAAAAACACACAAATTGGTGGTCAGCAGAACTGAACTCGTGGCTTTAGGACTTCAACTTCGGCTCTTTACATGACTTTCGGTCTTTTTCGCTGGGCACCCTAGGCACCCCAGCCGGGCAGCTCACCCCCGAATCCTGTCTTTTGCGGCACTCCCACACGCATGAGCATTAGTGGCACTTTTGTGTGCATTAGCGCAATTCGCACGCATCCGTGCCATTTGCAGGGGCGGAAGTCTAGTGCCAGATCCGGTCTGGAGTTGAGCAGAAGAAGCAGCTGCCCAGCACCCCCCAATCTTTGAGCCCTAGGCAGCTGCCTCTTCTGCCTTCCCCTAGTTCCCGGCCGTGGCTTCTGGACTATGGCTGTTCAGGACTTCGGCTTTTTGGCTGTTCGGGACTTTGGCAGTTCGGGACTTCAGAAAGAGGCAGCACGGCTTTAGCACTGTAAAGGGGGGCTATTTTGAAAAGTGCAGCACAGCCAGTCCCCCTTTAGGTCCAGTCCTGGTACAGCAGTACCCCCTGTGCCCCCCTCCCTGCCTTGGTCGGGGTCCCTGCACCCTCTATCCCTGCTACAAATGACTTCCCAGAATGCCCTGCTTCCACCAGCATTTGCGAGACAGCTGTCTGCTGAATGGCAGGGATGAGACAGCTGGACATGAATGCCTGTAATTATCCTGGGAGAGGCATGTGTTAGATGCCATCCAAATGTGCTCTCTATATATATATATATATATATAAATATACACACACTATTCATAAGCTGGCGGGTGTATACATCTTTGCAAGACTAGACTACATACACATGCTCAGTGTGGTCTGGGCTTCTTAGGGATCGTCATAAATGATCAAAAAGCAAAGCAGTTTGAGTTCTGCATGGCTGGTACGTAAGGTGGGGGCTCCCCCCTGCTGTTCATATTGTTTCCATGCCAGAAGTTAGGGACCGTCTGATAATTCCTATCCACAGCACTAAATGAAGGGAGAATTTCACTGCATACAGTCAGGTTTCTTATAAAAACGGTACACATTTTTAAATTGAAGTTTATTGGAGATAGATTTCTTTTTCATTAAAGAAAGTAAAAATGGGATTTTATTTCTTTACCTTTCCTTGTCCTTTAAGACAAGAATATGAATAGGAGAGGGACCAAATAGAAAGAGTAATACAAAGTATCGATAACAATTCATTTGTAGCATTACAGAGCATTTATTTTTTAGATGGGATCAGTGAACCCCTTTTAAAAGTTGGAAAGAATCAGAATAAAAACTACATAATGGAGGGCAACTGAAAAGTTGCTTAGAACGAGCCATTCTATAACATGCTAAAAGTAAAGGTGAACCGCCTCTTTAAAAATTCTAATACTTCAATACTTCATTATACATTTTACACAGTTTTAATGGCAACTTACTTGCTGCCAGGAGCGTAACTATTGAGGAAACACACCCTGTGGCCGCTGGGGGGGGGGCACAGGAGGTATAGGGGCCCCATTATGTCCAAATAATGAGCAGGGCAATCTCTGGATATGTTGGGGGCCCTAAAATGAATGTGCTGTGGGGCCCAGTAACATCTAATTGCACCACTGCTTGCTGCTTTCAAATTTCAAACTCCCAAACTTGGTTGCCCTTTTATTGGCCACCACTTGGATCACCAGACTATAGTTTAAAAGGGTGGGAGCTACAACATTGAGCTGGTCACTGGGGGAAAGTTATGCTCACCACTAGTTTGTAAACCATTGGGGGGGGGGGTACAAGGAGGCCGTGGCTACAAAATTACTATTGACAAATACAAGAGGTTCTACACTCAACTCATTGCCAATATATTAAGAACATTTGAGACACTTTGTGCCTTAAGTTACAAAAAATGCTTTACCCCCAGCTCCTTCCCCATTAGCCAGGGGTCTTAAAGGAGAACTAAACCCTAAAAATTGCATTTTATATAGTGAACTTATTGCACAGGGATAAAGTTTCAGCTTGTCAATAGCAGCAATGATCCAGGACTTGAAACTTGTCACAGGGGGTCACCATCTTGGAAAGTGTCTGTGACCCTCACATGCTCAGTGGGCTCTGAGCAGCTGTTGAGAAGCTAAGCTTAGGGGTCGTCACTAATTATCCAGCAGCTGAAAATGAGCTTCCCTGGCTGTAATATAAGCTGATGCTACAGGTTTGCTGATGATTAAATTGTGATGTTTCTAATGATGTGTATTAATGACTAATCAGCCTTATACTGTGACTATATTTCTATGACACTATCAGGTGTATATTGTGAGTGGGTCCCTAAGCTCAGTAAGTGACAGCAGCACAGAGCATGTGAATCAGTGAATCAGTAGAAAAGAAGATGGGGAGCTACTGGGGCATCTACTGGGGAGACACAGATCTTTACTGCTAAAGGGCTGTGGTTGCTGCGGGCTGGTACACAAGCACAAAACATCATGTACAACATTTATACACACTTCTTTACTTAGACTTCCTTACTTTAGTTCTCCTTTAAGAACGGTTTGTGAAGAGTGCAAGGCCAGAGAGAGAGCTGCGTGGGAATTTGTAGGAAAGGAGGCATTGGTGGAACACAGCAGCGAGACCATCTCTCCCCCCCCAGGCACGAGCGAGGAATTCTCTGTGCATCATTTAAAAAAAAAAAAAACAGCAGGCGTTGGTTATTCTATTAAGTTTTGTAAATCCATCAGCTGTCATATACAAATCCATACACGGCAGAGTCAGGATCAGATTAACAAGAGGGGCTGGAAAAAGCGTCAGCCTTTAGGCACCACAGTTTCAAGGACTTATCCAGTCACATTTGGCTTCATAGTTAAACTGGGTTGAAAAGAGACCAAAGTTCTTTGCAACCCCTCCATATGCTGTGAATTGGTTTTAGTTCTCCTTTATTTCTATACAAGAGTACAGATTGCAGATACTTTTGCAACCTTTACATGTTTATCATCTCTTGACCCAGAAGCAACATGAATTTAAGGAATTCTAGAAGCCATTTAGAAATTCCAGCGAGTACAATATCCACAGTGGCCTAGGGGGCCCTCGTCTTGCTCATGATGAGTAACCAGCCTGTAGGGATCATGGCTCACCAAGTGTAGGGCTTGTGATTCGTGACATATATTTCACAGACACCCTCTGCTGCTGGATAGTAGCCATTGTAGGAAGCATACAATAGAAATGAGCCTTGTGAATTAAAGGGGTGGTTCACCTTCAAGTTAACTTTTAGTATATTGTAGAAGGGCCAATTCTAACAAACTTTTCAATTGGTCTTCATTATTTATTTTTCATAGTTTTTTAATGATTTGCAATTTTCTTCTGTTTCTTTGCAGCTTTCGAATGGGGGTCACTGACACCATCTAAAAACAAATGCTCTAAGGCTACACATGTATTGTTATTGTTACTTTATTACTTATTTTATTCAGTCCCTCTCCTATTCATATTCCAGTCTCTTATTCAAATCAATGCAGGGTTGCTAGGGTCATTTGTACCCTAGCAACCAGATTGCCGACACTGCAAACTGGAGAGCTGCTGAGTAAAAAGCTAAATAACTATAAAACCACAAACAATAAAAAATGAAAACCAATTGCAAATTGTCTCAGAATATCACTCTCTACATTATACTAAACGTTAACTCAAAGGTGAACAACCCCTTTAAAGGGGACCCAGACATAAAACCTGTATAATAAAAGTCCTTTTAAAATTAAACATGAAATCCAAATTAAAGCATTCATAACTGTTGTAAACACATTTAAAAATCTCATCGGTCAATCGAATATTGTCTGGCCATGGTATATGCTTTAGGCATAGAAGCGGCGCAGGCATTTGCTTTCACTTTCCGTTCGACGCTTACTATAAATCACTGCACTCCCCACATTCCCCCCCCCCCCTCTTCACTATTTAATTGTGTAGCCAGGACACGGGGATGGACATCAGGTCCCTCATTCTGGTGCACAAACAAGATTCTGAGATGATGCAAGGCTTGCCCTAATAACAGTGTTTTAATATAATTAGGAGTTCCCAGATTGAAACATACGAGATTCAAATAATTTATACAATGTAATTCAAGTTTATTTGGCTTGAGTAATGTGATAAAATAGGATTTTTAAAGATTTTTTTTCGGGTGACAGGTACCTTTTAAAGTGCTATGATCTTTATCCTGCCCTGAAAACTCCTTGGGAAATAAGAGAAGCTTGGTGGTTAAACCAATATTCATTTTACTTCTCCCTCAATGCAAATCCAAGTATCAATACTTTGTCCCTGTTTTGTTTTCCTAATTAGCAAGCCTTACCAAACCACATCTACTAGATGTGTCCAAATCCTGACTGTGGGCACCTTACCTGCACCCTAAATCTTTTCTGGGCTGCCACTCTTTTGTACCAGTTCATTATACATTACAGAATACCTTTCACACATCATCAGCTATCATTCAGCCCAGCACTCTCCATTCCATGCACCCACTCTCTCTGAAAGAACTGACCGACAACAGAAAGACCCAAAAGGCAAACTCCGTAAAAACATCATTTCTATTTCCATTTTATAAAACAGCAGATATTTTACAGGGCCTGCTGCCTTTGTTGGAAACAGGAGGACTGGTGGAACGAGACCCAACGCATTATAGGGAGAATCATCATGCAAATGTGCATTACAGCAGCCCTGCAAGGGATATACAGGGAAACATACAGGGAAACACTAGAATGTTTATTATGTCTGTCCAGAGGCTCCAGCCTAACCCCCTTCCCCATGGAACCCTGCAGTTCCTAAACTACATTCACAATGCTCCCAGCGTCCCCTCAGTTCTCTTTGGGCCCAGCACACGAGACCAGCAGCAGAATGTACTGAGGTTCTGTGGAGCAGCAGGCTGAGTAAGTCGCAGGGCAAGTGATCGCGAATTTCCCATGGAAAAGTTATTTGTTCTTTTTTTGTTTGAACATCTTTTTCTTAGACGCCATTTTCTTCTTATCTTTCTTACCAGTCATCTTTGCAGCTTTCTTCATGTAAGCCTTCTTCACTACAACTTTCTTCTTCTTCTTCTGAGCTTTAGCCTTTGGCAACTTCTCATTTCCTCCTTTTTCTTTTGGTGCCTTCTCTTGTCCTCCTTTGACCTTTGGAGTATTTTGATTTCCGATTTTCTCTTTCGGTGCTTTGTCATTTACGTCATTCTCCTCTGGAGCTTTCCTCTTTGCAGCTTTCTTCTTTGCCGCTTTCTCCCCTTTCAGTTCTTCTGGGCTCAGGGTTTCGTTCTCTTCATCTGAAGGATAAACATAAAACAGAGGATATGGGATCGTGTGGACTGTCAAGTCATGGTCGAGGGACTATATAACGAAGGAAAGTTCTATACTGCTAACTGGCAAAAGATACGGTATAGTGTAAACTGTAGGGATGCACTGAATACACTATTTTGGATTCAGCCGAATCCTTCACAAAAGATTCGGCCAAATGCAGAATCTAAATCAGGGATCCCCAACCTTTTGAACCTGTGAGCAACATTCAGAAGTAAAAGGAGTTGGGGATCAACACTAGCCTGAAATATTTCCTGAGGTGCCAAGTAAGTGCTGTGATTTGGCCATTTGGTGGCCCCTATGTGGATTGCCAACCTACACTGAGGCTCTGTTTGGAATTGCACCTTGTTTCTATACAACCAAAACTTGCCTCCAAGCCTGGAATTCAAAAATAAGCTCCTGCTTTGAGGCCACTGGGAGCGACACCCAAGGGGTTGGTGAGCAACATGTTACTCATGAGCTACTGGTTGGGGATCACTGATCTAAATCCTAATGTCCATATGCAAATTATGGGTGGGAAGGGGAAAACTATTTTTACTTCCTTGTCGTGTGACAGTCACATTTCCCTCCCTGACCCTAATTTCCATATGCAAATTAGGATTGGGTTCAGCCGAGCAGGAGGATTCGGCTACATCCTGGATTTGGGGCAACCCTTGTATACGGAGACCTGGATAAAATAGCTGGAAATGACTTTGCACCCATGGAAGGAAGAGAACTCACAACTCGTGAGGGCATGAGGGGCATAAATTCAGTTAAGAGGTTAACTTGCTGACATAGGCTGAGGGGATCATAATAAAACAGAGGGAAAAGCACATACAAGACAAAACACATGAGAAACGGTCATCGGCAGGTAGTTGGTCAGATTGCAGACCAGCAAAAATCTGTTTCCTTAATCCAAGCAGTTTGGAATCACAATAACCGTTCCCCCTGGAAGATGCTCTCCAAGTCTGGCCAGAGATGCATTAGCCATTATAGGGGGAGCTTACCTTTATTTGGTTTAGGGATGGCATTGGAGAACTTGCGGAGTTTTGCAATGAAGAAGCCATCCATATTGTGAGCGTGTGGGTAAAATCTTCGTGCCTGTCGCAGTGAAGGGTGAAACCGCCGTTCCTTGAATCTGACAGAGTGGGAGGAAGAATTATTTATAGATGGTCAGACTGGCCCGAAATCACAGTGTAGCCAGTAGAGATTCTAAAATTTACATATGTTGGTGGCAAAGCTTCAAACACACCTTTACCCAATAACTCACAGCTACACACTACTACAGTCTGCTCACATATGGAATAATCCATAGAGAGAGTTAAAAGAATGGCAAATCCACACTCCTTGCTTTACTCTTCTACACAAGAGGCTTAAACTGTGAGAAACAAACAGTCACAGACTGACTGATGTATCCTTAGGGACCTTGTAGAAAAGCAACTTACCTTAAAGGGCACCTATCGTTTAAAAAAAGTTACCCCCAACCAAAGGTGGGGGCTGATCGAGCCCGCATTCCAGTTGGGGGTACCAGTACTTTTTTTTTTTTTTTTTTTTAAATCTCTTTTATTTAGCATTTTAACAATACAAGTATAGTCACAATAGGTACAGGCATAACATGAAGTTGCATGAGGTTAAAATAGCCTTTTGGTTACAACTTTCAACTTTATCGTGTAAGTAGCATACGTATAGTTATGACTGCACGAAATAGAGAAGGCGGAGAGAACTTAAGGTAAGAAAATAAAAAATCATAAAAAAAAAAAAGGGGGGGGGAAAAGAAAAATATGTGAGGTACATATGCAAAGGAAAGTACTTTTTTTTTTAATGCCCCCCCGTCAGCGCAGGCAAGCTCGCATGACAGCCGCCATGACAGTAGGCGTGCATGTGCGTTTGTGACTTCACGCGCATTAAAAAAATACTGGTACCCCCAGCTTTATCAGCCCGCACTTTTGGTTGGGGGTAACTTTTTTTAAACGATAGGTGCCCTTTAAGTATGAGGTAACCCTAGAAAGCAATCGGCAGGGGGTATTAGGGCATATAAATATACAAGCATGTGGCCTTACCTCACAAAACCTTCCTTTCCAAAATCCAGTCCGGTTGGTACAAGTTTAACGTTTCTCTTTTTTAAAGCATAATCCACTACACATTCATTTTCCTCCACCTGCAGAGACAGAATTTAGAATTAGTCTTGGATTGGATCTTCGCAAGAGTAAAATGAAGGATTATGGGTCAACAGAAAAACAATGGGCACTGGTGACCCGTAGACAATACAGTAAAACACTGAAATTGGATTATTAGAACATCATACAAGCAGGAATTGGCTTTGGAGTTAAAGGGGTTTTTCCCCCTTCAAAACACTTTTCTCAATTCAGTTGATTTCCGATTGTTCTCCAGAAATATGGCTTTTTCCAATGACTTTTTATTTTCTGTGTGTTCCTTTTTTACTAATATTGAAGTGTTCTGTGTCATGTTTCACCTTTTAATCCAGCTCTGGAGGGGAGGGGGGGTTGCCTACCCTATAAACTGTTCTAAATTGATAGATTCAGTTGATACATTTTTTTTGTCTCTACTGAGTTTCATTAAAGGGGTTGTTCACCTTACTTTTCTGTTTCAGTTGTTTTCAGATTGTACCCCAGAAATAAAGACTTTTTTTCAATTTTTTTTTATTTTTTTTTTTTTTACAGTTTTTCCAAAATCTAAGTGTAAAGTTGAATGTTGGTGTCTCTGGTGTTTGACTCCGTAATTCAGCTGCAGACTCTAAACTGATACAATTTAGTTGATCCATTTCACAGCAGCATCTCTGGAGTATTAGCAACTATTGTATCAATTCTAACAGCTGCCTGTAATGAAACCCAGAGATTCTGCTCAGCAGGGACAAAGATAAGAAATGTATCCATTCAGGGTCAGACTGGGGGGCCCGGGGCCCACCGGGACCTCTGCCTCAGGGCCCCCCTCCGGACCCGAGTGCTGCCACCTCCCCCCATGTACACTATCGCAGCGAGCGCATCAGCGTGCAAGCTAGCACTGGGCAGAAAGTGGGTGCGGATCTGGGCAGGCGGGGCCCACTGGAGCAGGAGCCCACCGGCCCAGTCCGACCCTGTATCCATTAAATGTATCAGTTTAGAACAGTTGTGGGGGGCGTCAACCCAACCCTCCCAGAGCTGCTTTAGAACGTGAAAAATTAAACTTTACACTTCAATATTAGAAAAACTGTCACACAGAAAATAGAAAGTAATTGGAAAAAGTCGTTATTTCTGGAGATCTATCTGAAAACAACTAGTTGTTTAAGGTGAACAACCCCTTTAAAGAAAGCTGCTAGAACTGATACAATAGTTGCTAATACTCCAGAGATGCTGCTGAGAAATGTATCAATAAAATGTTGCAAAACTGTATCAGTTTAGAGTCTGCACCTGAATTACTGAGCTGCCAGACTCAAACACCACAGACACCAACTTTCAACTTTATACTTCGATTTTGGAAAAACTAAAAAAAATATTTGAAGGGAACAATCTAAAAACAATTGAACTGAAAAAAGTGTTTGGAAGGTAAACAAGCCCTTTAAGTGGATCTTGGTCTAAACCAGTGATCCCCAACCAGTAGCTCGTGAGTAACATGTTGCTCCCCAACCCCTTGGATGTTGCTCCCAGTGGCCTCAAAGCAGGAGCTTATTTTTGAATTCCAGGCTTAGCGGCAAGTTTTAGTTGCATAAAAAACATATGTCCTCCCAAACATTCTCTCCTGTAGGCTGCCAGTCCATATAGGGGCTACCAAACAGCCAATCAGAGCTCTTATTTGACATCCGCATGGACTTTTTCATGCTTGTGTTGCTCTCCAACTCTTTTTTACATTTAAATGTGGCTCACGAGCAAAAAAGGTTGGGGACCCCTGGTCTAAACGAAGACAACCCCAGGCGCACAGAGGAAGCACTGGTAAATATATTCAGTCTGCCGCACTCACCGTTATGGAGCAGGTACAATAGACCAGATAGCCGCCAGTCTGTGACTGGGCATCCAGAGCATCGATAGCACTGAGAATCAGCTCCTTCTGTATGTGAGCACAACGCTGGATATCCTGTATGCTCTGTGTAAATACAAATACATACCACGAGTTTACTCATCTTATACATTCTTGTACAAGACATAGCAATCATTAGAACAAGAAATACTGGGCAAATTCTGAGATGTCCAGTGGAGCACAGGAATCATTTTGTTCACCCTGACAGCTCATCTGCTGAATCAAACATCATGGTTCCTGCCTCCTCACAGGACAAGGAAAGTGTAAAATAGAATAAGGGTAGAAATGCTGTATTTTGTATACTAAACATAAACATGAACTTACTGCACCACAAGCCTAATCAAACAAATGATTTATGCTTTCAAAGTTGGCCACAGGGGGCTGTCATCTTGTAACTTTGTTATACATCTTTGCAAGACCAAGACTGTGCACATGCTCAGTGTGATCTGGGCTAAGCTTAGGGATCGTCATAAATAATCAAAACAGGGAAACAAAGCTGCTGGAGTTCTGCATGGCTGGTAAGTAAGGCAGGGGCTCCCCCTGCTGTTCATAAGTATGATTGTTTCCCTGCCAGAAGTTAGGGACAGTCTGACAATTCCTATCCACAGCAGTAAATGAAGTGAGAATTTCACTGGATACAGTCAGGTTTCTTATAAAAACAGTAAACATTTTTTAATTAAAGTATATTGGAGATAGGTTTCTTTTTAAAGAAAGTAAAAATGGGATTTTATTTTTTTTTCCTTTACATGCCCTTTAAGAAAAAAGGACTGCAATTAACTGGCCATCATGCTGCCCCCCATTCCACTACTGTGGAGCCCCTAGGAAGGCCCGTACCATTGTCAGAGTATAGACAAAAAAAAAAAAATAAGCGGTACTGTGTTACCTTATTTGTTTTAACTGCAGGATCTTTGCTGATAATTCCAGTACCACTGCATGGAGCATCAAGAAGCACTCTATCAAAGCCCCCTAAAATCTGGTAATGGATGAAAAAAAATTTAAAAAAGGGTAGCAGTTAGTTATAATTAAGATACAACTTGCAAGGACTGACTCTAAAACCAAAACATATTTAACATTTGCACAAATATCTCAGGCATGTCGATGAACAACCAAGTCCCAAAGATCTGGACTTCTCCTGCAGAAATACCCTGATGCCCTCAATCACTTTATTAGTCCAACTGACCTTGGAGATCTGCCGGCCATCATAATTGGAGATGATGCAGTTCGTCACCCCCAGGCGGTGAAGATTCCCCACAACGCTGCGAAGCCTCTCCGCATTCATGTCATTTGCAACAATTGACCCAGTGTTCTTCATAAGCTGAGCTGGAGACATCAGGGGAAGACAGCACTGATAAAGAACGTCTCTCCTCAAAGCACCACATTACGTTTGCCCTTTGTTCCTCCTTTAGGAGCTGCTTTACTTACCCATGTAGCTGGTCTTCCCGCCTGGTGCGCAGCACATATCCAGCACCCGCTCATTCTCCTGAGGAGCCAGAGCAATGACCGGCAAAAGACTAGAAGCTCCTTGCAGCATGTAATGTCCAGCTAAGTACTCGGGCGTGGCACCTAGTTACACGTAAGAACATAAAACACTTTTCCCACTGCACAAAACAAAGAACAGTCTGATCTCTGAAGTGGGCCATAGACGAAAATATAAAGTGACTCGGCTAATTTGATTTCTAATATCTCTGTATGTATTGCCTATGTGACTATACCAATGGGCGACTGTCACAAGTATTTGTTGGACTTAACATTCGTACGATTGCTGTCTGTCAAGTAATAGCCAGAACATTGTCTGATTTGTTATTTTTAAAGGGCAAGGAAAGGCAAAGAAATAAAATCCCATTTTTACTTTCTTTAATGAAAAATAAATCTATCTCCAATATACTTTTATCAAAAAAAGTGTACCGTTTTTATAAGAAACCTGACTGTATGCAGTGAAATTCTCCCTTCATTTAGTGCTTCTGGCAGGGAAACAATCACTTATGAAGAGCAGGGGGAGCCCCTGCCTTACTTACCAGCCATGCAGAACTCAAGCAGCTTTGTTTTTTGATCATTTAGGACGATCCCTAAGCAGCACAGACCACACTGAGCATGTGTATGTAGTCTAGTCTTGCAAAGATGTATAACAAAGTTACAAGATGACAGCCCCCTGTGGCCAACTTTGAAAGCATAAATCATTTGTTTGATTAGGCTTGTGGTGCAGTAAGTTCATGTTTATGTTTAGTATACAAAATACACCATTTCTACCCTTATTCTATTTTACACTTTCCTTGCCCTTTAATACTTTACTTAATCTGAACATTTAGCTGCAGGTCGGACGTTTGCGCCGGGCTTTCATTCATGCGATACGAGGCTAAAATCTGCGCGTTTATGGCCAGCTTAAGGAACACAATCTATAAACTCACCAATTGGAACTGAAGAGTCGTAAATAACGAGCCCAGTTTTTGACCATTTACCCAAGGGATCCAGATTTACACTGCGGTTAATAAGAGCCTAAGAAATAATGGAAAATGGGAACGTAAAAGTAAGATTTTTGTTAGATGCTTTTTTTTTGCAGTGTATATAATAAAAAGATCATTTTGGTAGCAAATTTCTGGTGTCGACAAAGCTGAAACACAAGCGGAAGCAACATTCCAGAACCTGAAAAGGAGGGTAAGGGAAAGCTCTCTACCTGAGCAAGGTCCCGTCTTCTCGTCTTTAAGGTGTTGGTTCTAATTGTAACCGGACGATGAACTTCACAGGCCTCCAGGAAATCTACTAGCTGAAGACGAATGAAAGAGAGATTGAGTAAGACAAGTTTAGATGAAATGGGAAAAAACAGAAAAGTATCTGTGCAGCCACTGGGACAGAATGCTCTGTTATACAGATAGCTAGAATCTCAGCTGCCATAAAGCAGGGCAGGACTGCTGCTTCCTATAATGGGGATCAGATCTGTGCAGCCACTGGGACAGAATGCTCTGTTATACAGATAGCTAGAATCTCAGCTGCCATAAAGCAGGGCAGGACTGCTGCTTCCAATGGGGATCAGATCTGTGCAGCCACTGGGACAGAATTCTCTGTTATACAGATAGCTAGAATCTCAGCTGCCATAAAGCAGGGCAGGACTGCTGCTTGCAATGGGGATCAGATCTGTGCAGCAAATGGGACAGAATGCTCTGTTATACAGATAGCTAGAATCTCAGCTGCCATAAAGCAGGGCAGGACTGCTGCTTCCAATGGGGATCAGATAGAGCATTCTGTCCCAGTGGCTGCACAGATCCTGTTATACATACAGATACCTGCCATAAAGCAGGACAGGACAATTGGTAAAAGAGCATTCTGTGACAGTAGGAACATATTTACAATTTCTTAGCAGGAGCAATACTGACTGGAATATCAACTCTGGTACAAGTGGTGCAAATCTTGGGATCAAGACCAGAAGAAGGCAGACTGGGGCACAGAAACAATTTACAAGCCACCAATAAGGAGTATCCAAGGCAAACTACTCAAAGTTGCCACCTGAAAAACCACTCAAAGACTCAGGGCAAGTCAAGACACAAACTTAAACATAAATAACCTCCCATAGAAAATAACCCAATATAATACATCTGTTGTATACATTTCAGCCAATACTGTATTTAACCACACCACTTGTACCAGATATTTTCTGTATGCCCTTTCCCAGGCGCAACACATATATCGCTCTCACCTCGGACACAGGGAACAGGTCACTGAGTGTCTCAATCATGTAATCTCCATAGCTGTAGTAGGTAGCAAGATCTTTCTTGAGCACTTTAAGGTACTCTTGACGTGTCCGACCTCCACCACGCTGTGCGAAATTCTGCAGAACTCCGACTATATCTTTAATGCGCTCCTGCATTGTGGTAAGATCTGGGGCAGTTGAGACTGCAGGGGCAGTTAAGGGACATTCGAAGGCAAGTTGTTTTGGAGTGCAGAGATTTTAAAGAACAAAGAGGCAAAAACAAAGGAAGTGAGGGACAAATATGAGACAGAGGAATCAGAATCCTGTACAATACAAGGATACGCTCCTTTTCCAACTCTTCTTCAGTTGGAAGCTGAAATGGGTCTTCAGAATCCACATTCAACTGAATGCTGCCATCTTCTCCTTTAAGAGCCTCTTCACTATACGGAAGATACCAGAACAACGAACAAAGGTAAGCGATTGAGATAAAAGTCACATTATTTACAGGAAATGAGAACTGTGCAGCACGCTGGAAAGAAAGTGGACAGGACAGGTGCACAGCATGCTGGATAAATAGGAAAAAGAAAAGGTTTGCACAACATAGACAGGGGGACAGTCAGACGTGCAACCATAGGCTGCATAGAGACAGAAGCACGGACAGTAAGCGAGAGAAAGTAGCAAGAGTCTACATGTGCATTCTTCTTAAGAAAGGGGCGGTTACCTTTTTTGTTTCTTTTTCTCCTTCTTAGATGCCTGCTCTATTGGAAGAAGCTACAAAGAAAGAATGTCAATAAATATACAAGGTGGGTTTCCAAAGAAAAGGGAGAAAAAAAAGCACATTGTGAGGTGTACTTGAAAGGGGATAATGACTTACATCTTTCTCATCCCCTGATGAAGTTCCATAATCATCCTGTAGATCATCACTGTCTGATAGAGAGAGGGATCCGCCGAACTCACCATTGCCATCCTCCTCATCATCTCCATCCTCACTTTCTTCTTCAGCATCTTCCTCTTCATCACTCTTCTCTTCCATTTCTTCATCATCTTCGTCCTCCTCCACGATCCCATCCTCTACCGTCTCCTCCATTTCATCTTCTTCATCATCATCCTCCTCCTCTTCATGATCTTCCTCCTTGCGAGCTCTTTTCACAGGCTTCAGCCATTCTGCATTGTCATCACTAAATCCTGGCAGAACTTTCTTCTCTCCTGCTTTGAGCTTTGCATTGGCTGGAACTATGGATTGCAGTGTGAGAGAGGTGCAGCGATGAAGAGGGTGGTGTGTTTGGAGGAAGGAAAAGAAACACAGCATAAGTCATGTACTGACAGGGATAATAACACAAAGAATGGATAACAAGAGAGGAAGGGAGGGAGACAAGACATCAAAGAGATTTTAACATAAGTGATGATGGGGAGAAAAAACAAGAGAGACTGCATACCATTGTTCTTCTTCTCTGCTGGGGGTTTGGCTGCTGTTTTCTGCTCCTTTAAAATGCGCCTTTTAGCTGCCCTGGAAAGAGACAAGGGAAGAAAGATAGGAGATAAGTGTGAGCAAATACCAAGCACCAGGAATACTTGGCTCTGTCTGTAGCCCAAGAACTAGCACTCTCACCTCTTCCTGCTGCGGCTGGACAGGCGCTTTTCTTCTGTGTCTGAGTGAGAGGGAAGGAGAAATCAGAAAGTCAGTGAAAACTCAAGACAGGAGACAGCTAAACATTTCCAGCTTATGACATGGAGAGACGCTTGAAGGGGAAGTTCAAAAAGAGGGAAGAAATGGAAGAAAGAGAGGAATCCTATGGACACTCACCCTCTTGCAGGATGTTCTTTAGTTCATTTTCTGCTCCCTGTTGTTTCTTTGCTTTACGGCCTGGGCCACGAGGCACCTTCCTCAATGGATCTAATTTTCTACCCATGATGCACCTGTACAAATAGGGAGCATTTTTCAAGAGACGTGGGGTTCCTTTAAAGCAGGGGTGTACAGAATGTATATTGAGATCTACCTTCAGCTGGTGATCAGAAGATTTGAAGGCAGTGCCAACAAAAAGCTTGACTAAATTATAAGTGGAAGTGCAAACAATATCAAGTGAAAAAACACATCTATAGTCTCAGTATAGTAACCCCACTAATAAAGGTATTAAGAAACCTTAGTGGGGTTTCCATACTGACACGTTGGATGTGTTTTTGCACTTGATATGGAGCACTTACGTGTTTAGATATTCTGCACCAGGAGTTTTCTTGTTTGTGCTTCCCCACAGGATATATTTTCAAGCCTATTTTCAGGCCCACATGCAAGGGGGACACGATTGTTGGGAGCTGCAATCAAACACTTATACCTTGAATATAGTGGCAATTGGACTTTACTATTTTTAATTAGCTTGACTAAATTACTCTCTCGTTTCATGCATTTCATTCAGATATCTATTGGAGTTTATGTAGTAAATAGGTTTTGGAGGATGCAGGCTGAGGACAGATGGCTGCTGATACAAAGTAACTGTAGTCAGCCAGCTCAGCAAAGTAGTCAGACAGATCAGCAGGAGAGCAGTGGGCTAGGCTTAGGGGACTGGCAGAAAACATTAACATCATGAAACGTCTGCATATTTTTTAATTGATTGCAAAATTACTTGAAATTATATTTACATTTCATAAAGCTTAAAGGAGAAGCAAAGGCATTTTACACTTGGGGGTGGCAAAGTTAGGCACCCCCAAGTGACTACTTTTACCTAGCGGATACCTGGGCCGATGCTCCTATCAGCAGAAAACCGTACCATTCTGGGTTTTCTTCCAGCGAGCTTACGGCTTCTTTGATTTTCAAATTTCCAGGGGAAATTTCATGTTAAAGTTCGGCTTCCCGCTCTACTGCGCATGAGCAGCCCTGATAAGACCAGAGGAAGTTGATCTCTCCATGGTGCTCAGTAAAAGAACCCCTACTGATTAGTAGTCACTTGGGGGTGCCCAACAGTTAGGGGCAGATTTATCAAATTCACATGAAGGATTTGAAATTCGATCGAATTTTCAAAAAGATTCAAATTCTCAAATGTTTTTGAAGATCACTTCGACCATCGAATCGAATGATTCGAATAATCCGAATATTCGACAGTTGAATAACTTGCCCTTTAAATTTTTATTCGACTGCCTAGTTCGCCAAATTCAACCTACCGAATTGGATTTAGCTATTTGTGATCGAATAAAAAATTTGATCGAATGGTTAAAATCGTTCGATTCCAACGATTTTAATTGATCAATCGAATTATTTCTATTCGATCGATCGAATGGCAGTAAAGTCCTTCGAATTCGAATATTGAATTCGAAGGACTTTACTGCAATTCGATCGATCGAATAGAAATAATTCGATTGGTCAAATTCGACCCTCGAAATAGACCAATAGTAAATCTGCCCCTTAATGTAAAATGCTGTTCCTTCTAAGTAGTGTTTTTTTGGAGTTCCCCTTTAATATTACATTATAAATAGTTGAAAAAACACAACAATATACATTTGATCATAAATTTATATAATATTTAAGTAACATTTTCAATTTCAATTTTCAAGCGTGTATCTACCATGACAGGTGAAAGCAAGGTTTCATGCTGACTCAGCTGTTTTTGGGGGTTAACTCCCAATGTATAACATGAAAATAATCTCTATGGTTGTTTTTAAAGAAGGAAAGTCCCCCGCTTGTAGCCAAATGATCAAATATCCAAGGTCTCTTTAAATTAGTTTATAACTAAAGAATTAACTGTGTACGACTTATCAATACCCCAACTCTATAGTCGCAATTCTCAAAACTCAGGGTATCAAAGTAAAGTGCATCAAACTAAAGTGCAGTGCAATTTATTCAATTCGCTCGTTAAAAAGATCAATTGTTCATAAAGTGCTTGTTAGAAAGTAATTAATTAAGATTAAAAACAAATTGGTATGAATTAATTCAAAATTCATCAACTAGCTTAAATAATAATGTGAATAAATTGCAGCGCAATAAATTATTTTCCAATTAATTGTGAATACAATTATTGCTCAATATTAATTTCAATTATGTGAATTAGGATAAATTATTTGACCATTATGCACAAATTCATAGAATAGATGAGTGAAAAGGAAAATAATGGTTTTTCAGCTTGATAAAGCGAATAAGCGAAACAAGCGTTTGGTGAGTTGCAGTTGCACTTGATTTTAACCCCTGTTCGAATAAATTATAAAAAACATCTGGTCTGGGTCACATGTGGGTGGAGGTTTAGTGACCTGTGCTGGATTCTATTCTTTTCTACTATTTTATTTTGTGGCCACACCCCTAATAACCATGTTCATTTTATAACATATACACATATTTCTGTGTTTTTTTCCCCCAGTTATTACAGTTTTGCTAATGAAGGTGATTTGCCCTTTAAGCGGCAAGTCACAATTTCCCCAGGAGACCTGCTTATCTTAAATAGTTTAGCGACCTATGCTTGATTCTATCCTTTTCTACTACTTCATTCATTTCAAAGGGGTCGCAGATTTGTGGTATTTATGTATAGTTCAGCTTCTAAACACAGGGGTCCCCAACCAAGAACCGGGTTGTGGACAGTCCTGAACTGAGCCACTAAAATAAATGAGGCCCGAATCTGACACCGTTGACCAGAATTGGACTCTGACCCACTCCCACTCCCTTTGCAAAAATGTTTACTAAAACTGGTCCATGGACCAAAAAAGGTTGGGGGCAAGGTAAAATACAAGACCACAGTCCCGGTTACCCCATCTTCGCCAACCTTTGTGGTGTCCCAGGTCTAGAATAGAATAGGCAGTAAGCTTTTGGGACAACTCCATCATTCTTTTTTTCCTTTTCACTCATCTGTTCTATGAATTTGAGCACAACTGCTGTATAATTTATCTCAATCATTGGTCACATCATTGAAATTCATATTTAACAATTATAATTAATTAGATTCACAATTAATTGGAAGTTAACTTATTGGTATTAATTGCAATTCACTTTATTCATATTATTATTTAGGGCTCTTACTCACGAGCTCCCCTGCAGCGGAACGCAGGAATAGACGCAAGCAATTCTTTTCAATGGGGCTAAATTCACACAAGCGCATGTAGGAACACAGGAAAAATGCAGCATGTTGCATCTCAAACTGCGTTCGGCACCTACTTGCGCTTATGTGAGTATTGGCCCACTGAAAAGAATTGCTTGCGTCTATTCCTGCGCTCCCCTGCAGCTGGACGCAGCAAAACGGAAAGCGCAGGGAAAAACGCTCATGAGTAAGAGCCCTTAAAGGGGTTGTCCACCTTCAAACAACTAGTTGTTTTCAGATAGATCACCAGAAATAATGACTTTTTCCAATTACTGTCTTTTTTCTATTTGTAACCGTTTTTCTAATATTGAAGTGTAAAGTGTCATTTTTCACCTTCTAAAGCAGCTCTGGGAGCGGGGGGTCACCGACCCCCCACCAACTGTCCTAAACGGATACATTTAATGGATCCATTTCTTATCTTTGTCCCTGCTGAGCAGAATCTCTGGGTTTCATTACAGGCAGCTGTTAGAATTGATACAATAGTTGCTAATACTCCAGAGATGCTGTTGAGAAATGTATCAACTAAATGTTGCAAAATTGTATCAGTTTAGAGTCTGCACCTGAATTACTGAGCTGCCAGACTCAAACACCAGAGACACCAACATTCAACTTTACACTTAGATTTTGGAACAGTAAAAAATAAATAATGGAAAGTAATTGAAAAAAAGTCTTGATTTATGGAGAACAATCTGAAAACCACTGAACAGAAAAAAGTGTTTGGAAGGTGAACAACCCCTTTAAGCTAGTTGATGAATTTTGAATGAATTCATGCCTATTTTTGAATCCTAATTAATTACTTCTAACAAGCACTTTATAAACAACTGATTGTTCTTTGTAACTAGCTATTGCATTTAATTAATTGTACTGCAATTTAGTCTGAGAATCGTGATGATAGAGTTGGGGTATTGATAAATTGTACACAGTTAATAAGGATTGAGTAGTTATTAACTAATTTAAAGCGACCTTGGATATTTGATCCCTTGGCTACAAGCGGAGGGACTTTCATTGGTCAGACCCCTGCTGTAACTAAGAGGGTAATATAATTTATAAATAAGGTTATCCATCCATCTACTTTCTATATGATAATCATCTCTCTGACACGGGCAACAGATAAATCTGATATATTTTAGCCACTGGGCAAGGATTGCTCCTCTTCACAGATGGCAGATGTTGGGATCTCACAAAGCGCTATTCATTTGTGAGAGGCTCCTCCCACATTAGGCCTTACTTTCACCATGTTACCCTATTGCCGTATTGATTTGCTTTACTTCCTTTCCCCAAGTACTGCCGGGTCCTCTCTGATTTGTAGCTCAGCTCCTCAAATTATAAATGTTATTGTTATTTGGGGAATAGCCATTTACAAAATTCTAATATTTTATGAGAAATTGTTGTGGTGCATGCACAAGCCAAGTCAATTAAAGGGATACATACGCAACAGAATATGTCTTCACCTTTGAGTTTTAGTATAAGGTAGAGTGTGATATTCAGAGACAATTTGCAATCTGTTTTTTTTTTTAATTATTATTATTATTATTTGTACTGGTTGTATTATTTAGTTGAATTTTTAGCAGCTCTACAGTTTGCGGTTTCAGAAATCTTATTGCTAGTGTCGAAATTGCACTTATTTAATTGCATTTAAAGGAGAACTAAACCCTTAATGAAAAAAAACATATCCCCCCTACCCTACATAGATCCCCTCCCTGCTCCCCCCAGTCTACCCGTTACCCCTGGTAAATGCCCCTACCTCTTTACGTAGCCCTCGGTGCAGATTCAGGGCATCGGAGTTCACAGGCGCCATCTTCTTCTCTTCAGTAATCTTCAGGACAGGATTGGAGCAACGGCACATGCGCCGAAAGTCACAGAAATTGCCGAAGTGAAGGAAGAATGTCCGAAGAGAAAATGATGGCGCCCGTTGACTCCGATGCCCTGAATATGCACCTAGGAGTAAGTAAGGAGTTAGGGGCATTTAGAAGGAGTAACAGCTAGGCAGGGAGCAGGGAGGGGGGTGTCAGGTTATTAATTAAGAGTTTGGCTCTCCTGTAAGAGGCTGGAAAATGAATAGTAGAGGACTGAATAGCAAGACAAGCAATAACAATACATGTGCAGCCTCACGTAACAATCGTTTGTTTAGATGGGGTCAGCGACCCCCCACGATTGCTAGAAAGAGTCAGAATAAGGCAAATAATATAAAAAAAAAAATTACTTAGACTTAGTTGAAAAGTTGCTTAGAGCTGCCAAGTCTTCAATATCCTAAAAGTTCAATCAAAGGCCACCCACCACTTTAATATAACTTTTGCTATGGACGTTTGTGGCAGTAGGTGGACTCAGTGTATGCGACTGACTGCACTGTAATAAATACACGTGTGTGCGACTATAGCGTTACCCCAGGGCCACCTGTGAGGACAAGGGACAAAGATTACCCGGTCCCTACACAAACACACACAGCTTTTTGACTATAAAACGCTCGGCTGCTGTATCTGTGTGTAAAAGCGCGAGGCCTCTGAACATACTGGCCCAAGCGTCCCGTCACTACACACAGACTAATAAAGGGGAGAGGATAACACAGAGCGGACGCACTATCCGCTTTTACCTACTGCCGTCGCTTCTCCGCTCACTTTCACGTGTCGCCCAGGCAAGCTTCAGTGGCGGCGCACTGCAATGACGTCAACCCTGGGCCTTGCTGCACGAGGCCATGAACCGGAAGTTCCTGGAAGAGTGGGGTTGGCTTTGAAACTTAGTAGGCGCATGCGTTACCTGCTAGAATCATTGTTGGTTGGGGGAGATAGTTGTTATACACTGTGTGTTTGTGCCTCAGAAATAATGTGAATTACTGATTGTGCGTGTTACCAACATATACTGCTTTTATTATTTATTTTGTATTAATAGCGTAGGGCGGGACATCATTTTTTACCACGCCTCTTTCTGTGGCCACGCCCCATAATTACCATGCTAATTTTACAAAATTTGGCAGGTTCTAAAAGTTTGAAAATAATTATCCTTATCTAAACAGTTTTTTTTTGTCAATTGTTAGTATCTTATTTGCACCTATTACCTATTGTGGGCTCTCTGCCAACAAGCCAACTAATTTTCTTATCTCAAAACTGTTACAAAGTATCTTATTTGCACCATTTAGCTGTTCTGGGCTCTCTGCCAAAAGCCAATTAAGTTAGAAACTTTGTTTCTTTTTCTGGCTGTTCAGTGCAGAGAAAATAGGGACTTTCCAGTACAAATGAGGGACTGCAGGTTGAGCTGGTTAAAGAGGGACTGTCCTTCCGAAAAAGGGACAGTTGGGAGGTATGTTAGTGTGTCGATTTTGTTTGGCCACGCCCATTTTCGTGGCCACAACCCTAATCACTATGCTCATTTTATACCATTTGGCAGGTTATGAAAGTTTGAACATATTTCTGTGTTTTTTTTTTTGTTTTTTTTAAAGCTATGACAGTTTTGCTAATGAAGGTGAATTGCCCTTTAAGCTGTAAATCACAGTTTCCCCAAGATATCTGCTTATCTTAAATTGTTACTGCTGTGGCTGTTCTGGGCTCTCTGCCAATTCTTTTTCTGGCTGTTCAGTGCAGAGAAAAAATCATTATTTGGCATAATGTACCCCCTACTGTAAACAATAAGGATATTAGAAGTCACTGAGGGGTGTGACCATATAAAGGCACAAGGCTGCAGGCTGAGTTATACAGGGGGGAACTCTGAGTATCACTCATGTATTATAAGGGATAATGTACCCCCTACTGTAAATGATAAGGATATTAGAAGTCACTGAGGGGTTGTTCTGTGACCATATAAAGGCACAAGGCTGCAGGCTGAGTTATACAGGGAACTCTGAGTATCACTCATGTATTATAAGGGATAATGTACCCCCTACTGTAAATGATAAGGATATTAGAAGTCACTGAGGGGTGTGACCGTATAAAGGCACAAGGCTGCAGGCTGAGTTATACAGGGAACTCTGAGTATCACTCATGTATTATAAGGGATAATGTACCCCCTACTATAAATGATAAGGATACTAGAAGTCACTGAGGGGTGTGACCGTATAAAGGCACAAGGCTGCAGGCTGAGTTATACAGGGAACTCTGAGTATCACTCATGTATTATAAGGGATAATGTACCCCCTACTGTAAATGATAAGGATATTAGAATTCACTGAGGGGTGTGACCATATAAAGGCACAAGGCTGCAGGCTGAGTTATACAGGGAACTCTGAGTATCCCTTGTGCATTATAAGAAATAATGAAGCCTCTACTGTACATTATATAGTGAATAAAGTACCCCCTATTTTAAAATATAAGGATATTATAAGTCACTGAGGAGTTCCATGATTATACAGGTCATGGAACGGTGATATTTCTTCTAATATCCTCATATTTTCCAACAAGGGGTACTTTATTTATTATAATACACAAGTTTCAGTGAGTCATGTGATATAAAATGAGATCAGCTCTAAATGTTTCTAACTGACATCACTAAAAACATCACTAGTCCCCGTTTATAAGGATATAATTTACAAGATATTCCTGACTTGTGTATTATGTGGATATTAAAACTCACTGGTGCTGTGACCATATAGTGTCCCATAACTGCTCCAAACAAATGGGCAAGTACCGTCACACTGAGCTGGACTTCTCTGAAAAACATAAAAGCCCCCTCTGTTGCCTGAATAGTCATTTATCACCAAATAAGTCAATGTTTGTCTCATCAGTCCAAAGCACTTTGTTCCAAAATGACTGTGGCTTGTCTCAATGAGCTTTTGTATACAACAAGCGACTGTGTTTGTGCAGAAAGAGCTTCTTTCTCATCATGTTCTTTGTGCAAATTGCTTTGCTGAATTGTAGAATGATGTACACCTGCATCTGCAGCAAGATGTTCTTGCAGGTCTCTGTAGATGACCTTTGGGTTGTCTGTAACCATTCTCACAATCCTCTGCATATGCCGCTCCTGTATTTTTCTTGGCCTGCCAGACCTGGGCTTTACAGCAACTGTGCCTGTGGCCTTACATTTCCTGATTACATTCCTTACAGTTGAAACTGACAGTTTAAACCTCTGAGAAAGCTTTTTGTAGCCTTCCCCTTGAACCATGATACTGAACAATCTTTGTTTTCAGATCTTTTGAGAGTAGCTTTGAGGATCCCATGTTGTCACTCTTCAAAGGAGAGTCAAACAAAAGCACAACTTGCAATTGGCCACTTTAAATGCCCTTTCTCATGATTGGATACACCTGCCTATGAAGTTCAAGGCTTAAAGGGGTGATTCACCTTCAATTTAACTTTTAGTATATTGTAGAAGGGCCAATTCTAAGAAACTTTTCAGTTGGTCTTCATTATTTATTTTTCATAGTTTTTTTTTAATGATTTGTAATTTTCTTCTGTTTCTTTGCAGCTTTCAAACGGGGGTCACTAAAAACATATGCTCTGTAAGGCTACAAATATATTGTTATTGCCACTTTTTATTACTTATTCTATTGAGTCCCTCTCCTATTCAAATTTAAGTCTCTTATTTAAATCAATGCAGGGTTGCTAGACCAAATTGCTGACACTGCAAACTAGAGAGCTGCTGAATAAAAAGCTAAATAACTATAAAACCACAAACAATAAAAAAATGAAAACCAATTGCAAATTGTCTCAGAATATCACTCACTACATTATACTAAAAGTTAACTCAAAGGTGAACAACCCCTTTAACAAGCTAATCCAAGCACTCTAGTGTTGTCATTAATCAGTATTGCGCAATTACATGCATTCGAATTCGCAAAATTACCTGGGTACCCAATTTCCTTTTAATGTGGAGTAAATTATTATGCAGGCTGAGAGGGGTTTCCAAACTTTTTCATACAAGTATATATATAAAGGGGGTCATATAACAAAATGGCTGATGTTTTATTCACTAGAAGGTCCTTGCAGGAGACACAGGGTATCCTTTTGGAGCGTTAGAATGGAGGTTTCATCTTCAGGTGCCAAAATTGTCTGTGAAAGTGTGAGCCGTGACGTTGCAGAATTGCAGATACATTAGATAATTTCAAAAAAAGGGCTGGATGTTGTTTCAATAGATATAGAATAAATGAAAAGCCCCTAATTCTGTAGGCATTAATGTATGACTTTATATATCAATAAGGGAAATATCAAAGAATCTTCCCAAACTGGCATGTTCACGTCAGTCAAATTCCCTTCAGCCTCCATTTTGTGTGACTCGTTGCTTCCCTCACAGGACAAAATGCAGCTCTAACTGGAACAAGAAGACGTGTGTGAGCATAGGCCCCGCCTCTGTTCATTCATTGGCTGATGAAAGCTAGTAGGCCTGTGAGTCAACCCTCTCACACTTGAGCCATAGTGTGTGATCAGAGTGACATGTTTTCATTCTGATTTTATTATTATCATGTATTTCTATAGCGCCAACATATTTCGTAACGCTGTAAAGTAAATGTGTTTATACAACTGAATTACATACATAGAACATATGGAGTTACATACATCACAATAAATACCGATACAAAAGGTGAGGAAGGCTCTGTGCAAAAAGAGCTTACAATCTAAAGGGAATGATACACAAGGTGTGGGCAAGATCAAAATTAAGTCGGTGAGAGATGTGGTACTGCAAGTGGTATTGGATTTGATAGTTAAGCAGAGTGAGGGTAGACTTCTCTAATTGATTTTTAAGATTTATTGAAAAGGGATTCTGCCATGATTTTTATTTCTAAATGACACTGTTTACACTGCAAATAATTTACTCTACAATATAAAATGTCATTCCTGAACCAGCAAGTGTATTTAGTTGGTGTGTAGGTGCATCTCAGGTCATTTTGCCTGGTCATGTGATTTCACAAAGAGCCAGTGCTGCACTATGGAACTGCTTTCTGGTAGGCTGTTTTCTCCTACTCTATGTAACTGGAGTCACAGTGGGACCTGGATTTTACTACTGAGTGCTATTCTTAGATCTACCAGGCAGCTGTTATCTTGTGTTAGGGAGCTGTTATCTTGTTACCTTCCCATTGTTCTGTTGTTAGGCTGCTGGAGGGGGGGGGGGGGGGGGGGGTTAATATCACTCCAACTTGCAGTACAGCAGTAAAGAGTGACTGAAGTTTATCAGAGTACAAGTCACATGACTTGGGGCAGTTAGGAAACTGGCAATATGTCTAGCCCCATGTCAGATTTCAAAATGAAATATACAAAAATCTGTTTGCTTTTTTTGAGAAATGGATTTCAGTGCAGAATTCTACTGGAGCAGCACTATTAACTGATGTGTTTTGAAAAAAAAAAATATTTTCCATGACAGTATCCCAAAAGCAAAGAAGTTGGGAGAAAGTCAGACAAACCATGGGAGAGAATTCCAGAGAGGGTGCAGCCCTGGCAAAGTCTTGAATGTGAGGAGGTAACTAGAGAAGAGTTAAGGAGGAGGTCAGTAGAGGAGCGTAGTAAGTGTTTGGGTGAGTATATAGAGACAAGAGATATAGAGAAAGAGATGTAGGGAGGGGCAGAGTAATGGATTGCTTTGAATGTCAGGGTCATTAAAGGGGTGGTTCACCTTTACGGTAACTTTTATTATGCTATAGAATGGCCAATTCTAAGCAACTTTTCAATTGGTTTTTATTATTTATTTGTTATAGTTTTATAGTTATTTGTCTTTTCGTCTGATTCTTTGCAACTTTCAAATGGGCGTCGCCGTCCCCTTCTAAAAAAACAAATGCTCTGTAAGGCTACAAATGTATTGTTATTGCTACTTTTTATTGTTGATCCTTCTATTCAGACTCTCTCCTATTCACATTCCAGTCTCTTATTCAAATCAATGCATGGTTGCTAGGGTAATTTGGGCCCTAGTTACAAGACTGCTTAAAATGAAAATTGAAGAGCTGCTGAATAAAAAGCAAAATAACTCAAAAACCGTAAATGATAAAAAATTAAAACCAATTGCAAATTATCTCAGAATGTCGCTCTCTACATCATACTAAAAGTTATCTCAAAGGTGAACAACCCCTTTAATTAGAATTTTATTCTGAAAGGTACCAGGTAATGTTTTTTGTACCGAGTTAGCTCATTGAAAAAATTATAGGGTAGAAATTTTGATATGGCTCATACCAAGGCATAAAGGTGATAACTATTGACTAACTAAGGTGATAATCACCACAAGCATTCAGAACATTGCAGTTCCTTCTTCAAGAGCTTTGAAGAAGGAACTGCAATGTTCTGAAAGCTTGCTGTGATTATTTATGACCTTAGTTAGTCAATAAAGGTATCACCTTCAAACCTTTTGTTATGCATCATATCAAAAGTTCTACCCTATAAGTCATTCTGAAAGGTAGTGGAAGCCAGTGCAGGGATTATCAGAATGGTATGGCAGAGGAGCGGTTGCTGAGGTGTATGAGCCTCGCGGCAGTGTTCGTTATGGACTGGAGAGGTGACAGTCTCTGGCAGGGGAGGCCAATTAAAAGAGAGTTACAATAGTCTATCGTATTTTGTATATGTTCCTTAGGTGGAAGTGACGATTTAACAAGTGACTGGATGTGAGGAGTGAATGACAGGGCAGTAACTAGGATAACCCCAAGGCCTGGGGAGACGGGGTGATAGTGGAATTGTTAACTATGATGAGAGTTGCAGTCACATCAATGTGCTTTGCTTATGGACCTTACAGGCACACTCGGTAAGTCACAGAGACTTTCAGTCTAATTAACTTTTACATTATAAATAAAAACGATTTGCAGCTTCATTTCATCTCTTTAATAGATCCATCATATCCTTGCTCCAAGTTGTGCAGCTCACCCCTTGTAAAATACCCTATAGCTTATAGCTTTTTCATTTACTTGACTAGAACCAAACATGCAGGTGAATCTTATGCAGTGTTTGCAACAATGTCTGCATGTCGGTGTTGTGATTTTAACTGTAGCATATCATTTATGTATTAATAAGAGACATATCTGGCATGTTCACGTCAGCCAATTCCCTTCAGCCTCCATTTTGTGTGACTCGTTGCTCCCCTCACAGGACAAAATGCAGCTCAACTGGAACAGGAAGACGTGTGTGTGTGAGAACAGGCCCCGCCCTCTGCCCATTCATTGGCTGATGAAAGCTAGCAGGCCTGTGAGGCAGAGGTAATTTCTCACAGTTGGGCCTTCATTTTACCTTCCACTCCACACTGTATATTGCTCTTATATGAGCTAACTCTACATTTATTTAAAAAGAAAAAAAAAAAGTTTGAGTCCATTATTATCTCACACTTGCCACAGGGTTGACACTGGTACGGTTTTGTTCGATTTTCAGCCTTACGAAACCCGAACGCCAATGTGGCCAATATATGAAAAAGCAATGAAATACCAAGATACTCGCCTTGACGCGGCTTCGTTATTATCAAGTGCAGTTCATTTCTCGTTATTACAGAAACTAAGAAAACGTGCGCTTTTCTGGATGAGGGATTTCTGTAGAATAGATCCCACACCTGTAGTTAAAGGGATACAGTCCTGGGAAAACATTTTTTTTTTAAATTTTAAAACGCATCAGTCAATAGTGCTGCTCCCGTAGACTTCTGCACTGAAATCCATTCCTCAAAAGAGCAAACAGATTTCCCAGCAGCCCCTTGTCATGTGACTTAGCACTTTAGGAGGGAACTGCTTTCTGGCAGGCTGTTTTTCCTTCTCAATGTAACGGATTAATACGAAGTGGGACATGGGTTTTAGTATTGAGTGTTGTTCTTAGATCTACCAGTCAGCTGTTATCTTGTGTTAGGGAGCTGTTATCTGGTTACCTTCCCATTGTTCTGTTGTTAGGCTGCTGGGAGAGGGGGGGGGGAAGGGAGGGGGTGATATCACTCCAACTTGCAGTACAGCAGTAAACAGTGATTGAGGTTTATCAGAGCACAAGTCACATGACTTGGGGCAGCTGGGAAATTGACAATATGTCTAGCCCCGTGTCAGATTTCAAAATGAAATATAAAAAAAATCTGTTTGCTCTTTTGAGAAATGGATTTCAATGCAGAATTCTTCTGGAACAGCACTATTAACTGATGCATTTTGAAAAAAATGTTTTTTTTCCCCATGACAGGATCCCTTTAACGGATTGGCAGAAGAGAGATAGAGGTAGGGTTTCAACTGGATATCTCAGTTTGTCAAAGGATCGTCCATTCAAAACTTTCCCATTTAAAACATTGCGAAAAACTGGACCGTTATCCAGCCAGTTTCATATAAATGATGCAATAGCCCTGACCTTGCATCATAACTCCACTACATCATCTCTGATGTCATCATGCCAATCTGCACATCACTGGCCCACCTTCTTTGTTTGTGTTTAGCCACCGGCAAAGCTTTCCCTCCATTTTTTCCTGCTTTTTTAGTTTCATTCCTTCCATGGGGTTGCCACCTTTTCTTGAAAAAAAATACCGGCCTTCCTATTTATTTACCTTTTTTCCTATTAATAACATTGGGATCAACCATCATAAATACTGGCCAGGTGGCATCCCTATCCTTCCACCATCTGCCATGTTTGCCTCTTCTTCCCCCAATAGCAGGGACACATTCCTTTTTCATTGGCTCCTCCCTTCTCTGGAACCCACTTCTCTTTTCTAACCCTCTCCTTTTCAGTCTTGTCACAATTGCACAACTACCTGTACATTCCTTTCCCCTTACTCTGCTAAAAGTGACCCTCATCAGCCCAAGATGCTCCTCCCACCCTTATAGAAGGGTGCACCCCCTGAGTCCAGGCAGCAATTAGACAGGCCAGGCAAGAGCTTCTGTTTCCCTATGTGTGTATTGCTTGTTCTTTATTCTAAGGAAATGGCAGTTTTGCACCGCTTATATGAGGCTTTTCACTGAACATTGAGGGTCATATATAAAAACTAGACAAACTGCACCTGAGCAGGCTTTTGGCTTAAAGGGGTGGTTCACCAGTTAACTTTTAGTAGGTTATGGAATAGCTGATTCTAAGCAACTTTTCAATTGGTCTTCATTGTTTATTTTTTTTTTAATTATTTGCCTTCTTCTCTTTCCAGCTTTCAAACAGGGGTCACTGACCCATCTAAAAAAACAAATGTCCTGTAAGGCTACAAATTGTTATTGCTATGTATTACGTATCTTTCTATTCAGGCCTCTCCTATTGCTATTCCAGTCTCTTATACAATTCAATGCATGGTTGCTAGGGAAATTTGGGCCCTAGCAACCATTTTGCTAAAATTGCAAACTGGAGAGCTGCTGAATAAAAAGCTAACAAATAGAAACCAATTGCAAATGATCTCAGAATATCACTCTACATCATACGAAGTTATTTTAAAGGGGAACAAACACTTGAACAGCTCTCAAAGTCTCAGAATTAGTTAAAGGGGAACTCTGGCTTCCAAACCAAAATTTGATAGAGGCCCACATAACACAGAAACCCTTACTATACCCATCACAGTTACCCTTTTCTTAAAAAAGTATGAATAAATGCCATTTGTCCATGCTGAAATCCAGGTGATGCTTCTGTTACAAAGTGACAGTAGTCATCCATCTTAGCAAAGTAGTCAGACAGATCAGCAGGGGGACTAGGCATAGGAAAGTCAGAAACCATTAAAATCATGAAAAGTCTGCATGTTTTTAATTGATGTATATTGCAAATTTGCTTGAAATTATGTTTACTTTTCAGTACTTCCAGCTGTGGCCGACAAATTATGGCTTAAAGGACAAGGAAAGTGTAAAATAGAATAAGGGTAGAAATGCTGTATTTTGTATACTAAACATAAACATGAACTTACTGCACCACAAGTCTAATCAAACGAATGATTTATGCTTTCCAAGTTGGCCACAGGGGGCTGTCATCTTGTAACTTTGTTATACATCTTTGCCTGACCCTGCACATGCTCAGTGTGGCCCAGGCTGCTTAGGGGTCGTCATAAATGATCAAAACAGGGAAACAAACAAAGCTGATTGAGTTCTGCATGGCTAGGAAGTAAGCTGTGGACTCCCCTTGCTGTTCATATGTAGGATTGTGTCCCTGCCCAGCATTAAGGGACTGTCTGACAATTCCTATCCACAGCAGTAAATGAAGGGAGAATTTCACTGCATACAGTCAGGTTTCTTAAAAAAATGGTACACATTTTTTAATTAATTGGAGATAGGTTTCTTTTTCATTAACAAAAGTAAAATGGGATTTTATTTTTTTGCCTTGTCCTTTAAAGGAGAACTAAATGCTGAAAATGAATATAGTTATACATGCAAAATTTCATATAATGAACTTATTGCACAAGGCTAAAGTTTCAGCTTGTCAATAGCAGCAATGATCCAGGACTTGAAACTTGTCACAGGGGGTCACTATCTTGGAAAGTGTCTGTGACACTCACATGCTCAGTGGGCTCTGAGCAGCTGTTGAGAAGCTAAGCTTAGGGGTCGTCACTAATTATCCAGCAGCAGCAGAAAATGAGCTTCCCTGGCTGTAATATAAGCTGATGCTACAGGTTTGCTGATGATTAAATTGTGATGTTTCTAATGATGTGTATTAATGACTAATCAGCCTTATATTGTGACTATATTTCTATGACACTATCAGGTGTATATTGTGAGTGGGTCCCTAAGCTCAGTAAGTGACAGCAGCACAGAGCATGTGAATCAGTGAATCAGTAGAAAAGAAGATGGGGAGCTACTGGGGCATCTACTGGGGAGACACAGATCTTTACTGCTAAAGGGCTGTGGTTGCTGCGGGCTGGTACACAAGCACAAAACATCATGTACATTTCTAGCTACTTCTTTAGTTAAGCTTTAGTTATCCTTTAAGCAGTGCAAATAGGATACAAGAACAACAATGCAACATGGAGTCTTTACCTGCTGGGGTTGGGGCTCGCCTCCTCTGCTTGCCAGCCGGCTCAGAATATTCCTCTCAGACATCTGCAATCTCACGGCAACAGGAGGAATCCGCGCAATGGTGGCTGGGAGACGGGTGACATCTGCCTTCATGTCACTAAGAAGTTCCTCCAACTGCTTCAATACTGGGGAGAAAGGAAACCAATATGTTGGAACCACATCTGCAGTATTCCTTCTACCCTCTCAGGCCAATTCTGAGCATGTGATTAATAGCAATAAGCCTACTTAGACTTGATTAATTGCTGGCTAGTAGTGCCAACAGATATCAATTAGACCAAGGGCTATACAAAGCCAGTAACAAGAGAAAAGGGTAAATAAGGGATCAGCTTTAGACTGCGTACCTTTGTGTAGCACTGCATTTGCTGGTTTGTTTCCTGCCATTGACTCCTTAGAGAGATGCTGGTGACTCTCTGCCAAACACTCAACTTCAGCAAATCGTGTGTTTAGAGCCATAGATGGGTGGGAGGGGTCCTCAGACATATTCAAGTAAGCTGCTCGCCTAAGCTGCTCCTCTATAACAAGAGCCTGTTCCAAGAGCTATGGTTGGGGGAAGGGTGGGAAACTTAGATCCACAGAAGGACAGAAGAGGTGAAATACCCCAGCAGAGGGCTATGAAGCATAAACGAACAACTTTGACAAACCTTGAATCTACGAGCCAGAAATTTGTTTTTGATCTCCAAGAAGTTGCCCCTGTTCACCTCTCCCTTGAAGGGTTCGTTGAGGATGGCATAACGCACGTCATTCTGGATGTCCTGCCAGCGCGCATAGCCATGTCTATCTCAAAGCTCAGGAAAAGTTTTTTTTGAATTGATAGAAAAACTGTAAACAGCCTGGCTGAACATTCACATGCACAAACCTATTGATCACACCCAGCCAGTGACTCTCCCTTGTCAGATATCAAAGACACTCAAGGTCAACCAATCAATGGGCACAAATACTAATTGTGTGCATAACCTCATCAGATCAAAAGGATACGTTATGATTCCAGATAACAGCCAATAGTCATGTCTTCGATGCCAGATCTCATTAGTCTTCTTTGTAACGGTGGCTGCTCTCTCTTCATTCTGCCACAAGGAGTGCAGTTCTGGGGGGAAAAAGTGGGACAACACAATAGTCTTTAGATCCATAAAATTAACACTAGGATTTCTCCTGCACACAGTGCAAAAAATATAGCTTTGCCCCACAACAA
>CM044443.1:7901844-7912696 GCA_024363595.1 Xenopus borealis
CAGCAGCAGCAGATGCTTTCTTGGTTTTCTCCTCAGCTGTCTCTTTAGGAGTCTCGCCATTCTGGAGAGGAACTTCCTGTACGTCATCTGTTGAAAAATAAAGGCCATACATGTAAACACACAAGACTGTGTAACTACTTGCAGGTTTTATAGGGCCGTCACTACTTTTTAACTCACCTTTCTTGTCATCCAAAGTGATCACCTCATCTACTTTCTCAGGTTCTGCTGCTAACGGAACAAGAAAACAAGTGTCAACACCACTCAACGCAAAACTATGACATCACATCAGTCAAAATAAAGGACACCTACGCTTCTGGTCAGTTTCCATGGGCTCAGTAGCGGGTGGAGGTGGGGGCGGAGGGGGCGAAGTTCTCTCTTGTTGTACCGGTTCTTCTTTTTTCTCTTCCACCTGAGCTGCTGGAGACTGTGTGTCTGGAGTAGGTTGAGTTGTCTGAAGAATAAAAGTTTGGAACATATTAGGCGGGAAAGAGGGAATCTGAGTGAAATATACTACACAGGTTGTGATACATAAGTGCAGTTCCCAGATGAATGGCAAGTAATATCCAGGTGAAACCAGGCAGAAGAGCAGCCTCACCTCATTATTCTCCTCTGTGGGCTTCACTTCATTTTCTGTAGTTTCCTCTTTTACAGGGACCTCCTCGCTTTTTGTACTGTCCTCTGCAAAACAAAAAGGATTAACATTAGCCAAACAGGCATTTATATGACAAGAAAAGTATGGCAGTCTTATTGGAACTTGCTTGTAATGTCCTGTCAAGCCTTTAAGGGAGTGCACTTTAACTGTGTGCGGCCCTCCTAAACAGACAGGGTCAATGTGCGTCCAACCGCAGACCCCCAGTAATTGTGCACGGAGGGTAGCCAGAGCAAAGCGGCATGGACAAAGATATTTTAACACAAGGCTGTGCTAAAACTGAAATTGATATATCGGAGTATTGAACATGGAGTAGTTTGTTCAGTTCGTCATTGCTAATTACCATTGCTAGCCGGTGGAGCTGGGGTGTTGGGTTGCGTGTCTCCTGGAGTTGAGGACGTGGGTGTTTTGGGAGAGGGGGAGTCAATCTTAGCAGCAATCTTGTTTTCCTCTGCTTCTCTGAGCTCCGGCATGCTCCAGCGTCCATTCACATGCTCAAATTCCTGCACCTGTGGGAGACCAATCATGTCAGCATCAAAAAAAATCCAGTATTTTATTTCCTGTGACAACCCAAGCAGCGCTTTAGAATATTTTACTCTCAAATGTACCCGCTGGAGTTAAGAAACGAAGGTTTCAGACCACCGCCACAACAACGAGCTAGATTTTTCAGATATTTATTTTTACATAAACAAATCAAAATTCAAACTCCTATACAATAGTTTGTACACTAATGCTTTATCGAGCTTGAATATTACAAACGCACAAAGCTACCTTTTTGCGAATCAGTGACATTACACCAATTCTGGTTAGCACATGCTGTCGAGAAAGACCTTCTCTTGGGACTCCATCAGCAAAAGTCTCCGCTCCATCTGCCCCAGGTTCACAAAGGTGCCGCATGAAGAGGGATACATAAGCCCTAAACAAAATGGAAAAAAAATTAGTATGGAGAAGAGCACTCAAGAATTTTGCCTAAAGGGCAAGTAAGAATATTCAAATTGTCCCCTTACTTGAATTCCTTCTCAGATTTCCCCCGCAGATCTCGGACAAGCCACTGAGTGGTAAATGCATCCTGAGGGGGCATCCCATAGCGCATGATGGCATTCAGGAAAGCCTTTCTTTGTCGGGCATTGAATCCAAGCACCTAAAAAAAAAAAAAAAAACAGACGACATCAGGGCACTTTATACCACACCCATAGATAAGAGATAATAAAACTATGGGCTGGCTGTCCTTAGGGATGGGCTAAAGCAGAGAGTAGGGCCAGCCTGAAGGGCACTTAAGAGGGACCATTGAGTGAGATTTAAGGTAGAAACGGATACACACATTATTGGAAATATGACTGAACAGTTCCATACAATGTTTTTTTTATATATTGGTAAATGTTATAAGCCAGGAGGGTCGTGTTCAATCTTGGTCTGTAAAACACCTTTGCCCTTAATGTGTTTATGCTCATGACCATACGAATACGTAAAGCTTATATGATTTAGTGTGCAGTGTATACCTCTATATTGCCACCAACACGAGCCAGTAGAGGAGGAAGTGGCTTGTCTTTGTCATTTCGCAAACCTTTCCTGTTTGGCCGACGAGCAGCTGTTAAAGGACATATGCCCAAAGGCATTGAGATTAGAAAGGGGCAAAAAAAAAAAAAAAAAGATACAGAACCAGATCATAAGGCACGTTTGCCAAAAAGTCTTACCTTCTGATCTCTCATCAAAATCTTCATCTCCTTCTTCAGAAGCCACCGAATAGTCGGATTGATTATCAGACTGATCATCTTGCCAATCTGAGTTAAGAAAAATATAGATGAAATTGCTGATACATAAAGACATGGTGCATGGCATGGATAAAAGCCATAACTAACTCGGTGATTACTAAACTGCAGATTTAGCCCTCCTAGGGGGAACAGCACAAAGTGGAATTAGAATAAGATTTGTGATGGAAATACTCTGCACACCACAAATCTTAACCTTAAAAGCCTTCATGCAATTATTTTATGTTCTAGCTTTGCTTTGGCTCAAACAGTGAACTTCATAAGATTTACCTAAAAAAAAAAAAAAAAATTCTAACCTCTGTCCTCTTGGCTGCCATCATTGTAGTTAACTTGCTTGCGTATTCGCTTTCCTTTGCCTAGATTTCGGGCTAGGTCTTCCTGCTGCTGCTCATAGTGATGCCTGAGAAGTTTCTCCCAGTAATCAGGATCTACACTTTCTTCTTGTTTAATAATCTCACGGACCACTTCCTCTTCCTCCTGAAACAAAACAATAAATATATACCACCCCTTCAATACTTGGCATCTTGTCAAAGTAATGATGTGAATCCTTTAAAGGACAAGGAAAGGCAAAAAAATTAAATCCAGTTTTTACTTTCTATAATGAAAAAGAAACCCATCTCCAATATTTAACTAAGAAATGCGACTGTATGCAGTGAAATTCTCCCTTCATTTACTTCTGTGGATAGGAATGGTCAGACGGGCCCTAACCGCTCTGCAGAAAAACAATCATACTTATGAACAGCAGGGGGAGCCTCCGCCTTACTCCCCAGCCTTTCAGAACTCCAGCAGCTTTGTTTCCCTGTAGCAGTGTGTGTAGAGATTGGAATTGGATTTTATTTTTGCCTTTACATCCCCTTTACCGTTTCCAGCTCCAGTTGCAGGGACAAAGATCACGGAGCCAGATTTAAACAAACATATAAACTGGGATTCTATTTGGAGGATTATTTTGCTGCAGCCAGCAGCAGTTGGAGAAAGTTTTACCATTATAAATTTACATGCAACCATTCTGGTAGGCCAAGTATAAAATATCAGTGCTACTGTGCTAGTTCTTATTGGACAATCACATTTTGTTATTCTGCGCAAGAGCTCTCCATGGATCTCTTCAATGACCATTCCTAAACTCACCGCCATCTCCTCTTCTCGGACCACATACTGTGCCACCTTGAAGGAGCTAAGATATTCATTCATTCCCAATTGCAATTCTGGTTCTGGTTCTTCAGTCTCATCCTGGTTCCGGTCTAATAGACGAGCAATGGCCTTGTCATCGTAATGGATGACACTGATATCCTCTCCTTCTTTGTTTTCCCCTACAAAAGAATATCATTGATCAGAAGCAGTCACTGAAAATTTAGCATGGAAAAAAAAAAAGTCCCAGCAGTACAACATCCAGTGAACACCTTCAACCCATTGCAGTTAACTCACCTTCAGTTGCTTCATCTTTGAAAAGCTCCTCTGTTCCAAACTTGAGGATATCATCAAGCTCCTGTTTGGACATGGACCCAGTTTTTGATCCCAAGCCAGGCCGTACCACCAGATGAGTAAGCATCATCTTCTTTTTTGCAACCTGGGTGATTCTCTCCTCTACAGATGCACGTGTCACAAAGCGATAGATCATCACCTTTTTGTTCTGACCAATGCGGTGAGCTCTGCTGAAAGCCTGTTCAAAAATAAATTAAAATATAAATCTCACTGCACAAAATATATAGTTGAACTGAGGCACATCAAAACCAGTTCTTACCTGAATATCATTGTGAGGATTCCAGTCTGAGTCGTATATGATTACAGTATCTGCAGTTGCCAGATTAATTCCTAAACCTCCAGCACGAGTAGACAGGAGGAAACAGAACTGCTGTGCTCCAGGAGCTGGGAAGAAAATAAATTAAAATGATAATCTTGTATGGACTGCAGAGATATAGGCTAATCATACTGAACAAAGAGCATCACCATAAGTGTAGCAGAACTGTACTAAAGAAGCAGGAGATATAGAAGTAAAGATAAATAAAAAAAAGTTTTCCCCAATGAGCTCACCATTAAAACGATCAATTGCTTCCTGACGCATGTTCCCTGTGATTCCTCCATCTATTCGCTCATATTTATATCCTTCGTGCTCCATGAAGTCTTCTAGCAGGTCCAACATTTTGGTCATCTAAAAACCAAGGATGAAAGGGACTTTCAGTATGAAAGCACAATAACAAAGTAAGGAGGGACAGGTGTTCAGGAAACACTGACAAAACACTCATAATGGGCCCCTCCCATTAATTTCCACAGCAATCACTTGAAAATAAGGCTGCAACTGCGTTTTAGGCAATTATTGCTTGGACATGTGCCAGTCTGACCCCCAAGTGGTGGAAGGTTTGTTTGATTTCAAGTGCTGTGCCTCCACCCCACCAGTGCATTACTGTTATAGGCTAATGCCATATCAATCTAATTGTCTGTAGGTGCAGACAGTGAGTTAACATAATTTCTTGGTTCAAGTAATCTTCATTGCCAGCATCTCTACATGTATCCTGGATTATTGCTCATTGGACCTTGCACAACATTTATTTGTTTTTATTGGTGGCTCTAACCTGTTCGTTTTTCACAATATTCATCATGTCATTTATTTTTCAAAGTTTGTTCAGCTTCATACCTGTGAGAAGATCAGAACTCTGTGTCCATCGTCCTTCAACTTGCGAAGCATCTTTTGCAGCAGGAACAGTTTTCCAGCCCCTTTAATTAGGGCATTGCCATCATACATGCCATTTGGCATCTTTGGTGCTTCCTATAATCGGAAACATGCAATCAATGACCAGATGTGTGGGTGTCCGATCCCTTGCTCTGCACTGACATTCCAACCCACCCCCCCCCAAAACTCTAAAAGAGTTAATTAAAATTGTAAGGAAAGGCCTAAGGGATCATAGACGTATTCTTAAAGGGATTCTGTCATTTTTATGATGTAGTTTTTTTCTAAATTACACTGCAAAAAAATCACTACAATATAAAATGTCATTCCTGAACCAGCAAGTGTATTTAGTTGTAATATTGGTGTGTAGGTGCATCTCAGGTCATTTTGCCTGGTCATGTGCTTTCAGAAAGAGCCAGCACTTTAGGAGGGAACTGCTTTCTGGCAGGCTGTTGTTTCTCCAACTCAATGTAACTGAATGTGTCTCAGTGGGACCTGGATTCTACTATTGAGTGTTTTTCTTAGATCTACCAGGCAGCCGCTCTCACTCAGACTTGCAGTACAGCAGAAAAGAGTGACTGAAGCTTATCAAAGCACAGGTCACATGAATAGGGGCAGCTGGGAAACTAACAATAAGTCTAGCCCCATGTCAGATTTCAAAATTAATTAAAAAAAAAAAAAAAGTTTTGCTCTTTTGAGAAATGGATTTCAGTGCAGGTTTCTGCTGGAGCAGCACTATTAACTGATGTGTTTTGAAAAAACATGTATCCTTTCATTAAAGTTGTAAGGAAATTAGGGGCCTGGGGGATCATTGATAAAAAGAAAAGATTTCTGCTGATCTGCCACTATAAACAGCATGGCTTTATAAATAGAGTCAAATATTACCATGGCAGCCACAGGAAAAAGGTATGGATGGTTGCAGCATTTCTTAAGATCCATCACAACATTCAGCAAGGACACCTGATTGCCACCTCCCCGTGTATTTAGCGCCTCAAAATTTCTTGTGAGAATAAACTTGTAATATTTCCTGAGGAGGAAAAGGAAAGGCGTTTGAGTATGATCCTACATTACTGGAGTAAAGAGGGTGAAAGTACCAGTGAGCATTTTAAAGGGTAACATCCATCAAGTTATCCAGAAGTTGTGGAGAACACTGAGCTTACTTCTGCATAGGGCTGAGCTCAACGCGGACAATTAACTCCGTCTTCGATGGCATATTCTTGAACACGTCTGCTTTCAATCGACGCAACATGTGAGGACCCAGCATGTCATGCAGTTTCTTTATCTGGTCTTCCTTTGCAATGTCGGCAAACTCCTCAAGGAAACCCTCCAAGTTACTACAAAAAAAGAAATAGCATATTATAGAACAATCAGTCAGGACAGTGGTATATTGCATGCTAGAAACAGACTAAACAAAGGGTATGGAGAAGGAATGCTGTAGAATAGAAGAAGTGCTTAACCTATAGACAAACCTTCTGCACTGAAAGTCATAAAAGATTTTTTTAGATTTAATTTAGAAATCGCACATGGGGCAAGATTTACTGTCAGTCTCCCAGGTGCCCCCAGTCATGTAACTTATAAATAAACTTCAGTCACTCAGACAATGGGAAGGTAAGAGTTGCCTAACACAAGATAACATCTCCCTGGCATATAGAAGAATATAATAATGCTGAAACTTATAAAGGCTCAAACAATCAGACTGGAAATGCAAATTGTGGCGTTACATACTTGAAACGCTCTGGAGTGAGGAAGTTAAGAAGATGGAAGAGCTCCTCAAGATTGTTCTGCAGAGGCGTTCCAGTAAGGAGAAGTTTATGTTGAAGAGGATATCCATTGAGCACCCTGAAAAACTGTGTGGGAGATTGTGATTAGAGAGAGGTCCAAGCAAGCACAACCCAATCTATGAGAAAGCTTGATCACATGACATACCTTGGACTGATTGTTCTTCAGTCTATGAGCTTCATCCACCACCAGACAAGCCCAGTCAATTGAACCCAGCACAGCCGTATCAATAGTGATCAGCTCATAAGATGTGAGCAAAACATGAAACTTCACAGATGCCTCTTTCTGCGGAAACAAAACAAACGTTACGTATAAAGAAATTACTTTTACATACTTATCGGATCAATTTGTGTGTGCTTTAATTTCAGGCTCACCTTCATGCGGGATGCCTTTTTACCCCCACGTATGGCATTGCCTTCAAATGAGAATTCGTTTTCTCTGATGACTGCACGGCTATCCTTGTCTCCAACGTATGTAACCACGTACATATCGGGTGCCCACATCTCAAACTCTCGCTCCCAGTTAATAATGGTTGAAAGTGGAGCACTTACTAGGAAAGGTCCTTTAGAGTGACCCTAGAGATAAAAAAAAACAAATCCAAAATATTAAATATTGAGGCAAATGGGACAATGCAGGTAGAAAGAAAAAAAAGTAGGGTGGGATTTCAGATTACCTCTTTATATAAGGAGTACAGAAAAACAGCAGTCTGAACGGTTTTGCCCAAACCCATTTCATCTGCCAAAATGGTGTCAGTGCCTTGAGCCCATGAAAAGCGCAGCCAGTTCAAACCCTCCAGCTGGTATGGGTGAAGAGTTCCACCAGTAGCATCTAGATATTCAGGCTGACGGTCATATTTAACTGTAGGCTGAGGAGAACAAGAGTGAATATATTCAATTCAAGAAAGAACAGAATTTTGATCTGCTAAAAATAAGAGAGCAAACACTGTTCGAGGAATCGCTCTATGATCAGCCAGAACGTTAATAACTTACATCAACAGCAGGAGTATCAGGAGGGCGATCTAGCTTTCTAAGCTTAACTTTCTTCACCTTCTTTCCAGGTCGTCCCTCATCTCCACACATCAGTTCTCTACAGATAAGGTAAACACAAAGGAAAAACCATGAACATAGATGGACACAATATTTGCCTTGCTACTGGTCGTGGACATTTATATATCACCAACCTGTGGTTCCAGTAGGCCTGCTTGTAAATGTCATAATCCTGAATATCAGAATCTTCAGCTTCCCATGACGCCTGATCGTATGCCAGATCCCTCCATTTTATCAGGTAATGCACATAACCCTTCTTGTCAACACTGAAGAAGAAAAGGTTTATGCATTTTCGGCAAATACCAGGCAGGTGGTCATCCATCAAGAAACTTTTTTTTTTTTTTTTCCATTACCTGTGATTCAAGATGCGGTGAATCATCATCCACTCTGGCTTAATTCCATACCGGTAAAATTTCTCTTCCATTTCAAGATATTTAGGATCTTTGTTTTTTCTCTTGCGGCGCTTCTCTTCGTCGTCTACCCCATAGTCTCCCGCAGGAGGTTCATCCATGTCATTTTTCCTTTGATAGTTACGGAACATAACTTGACAGTGCAGCTCCAGCTGTAGACAGAAAATAACACTTAAAGGCTTAAAAATTAAGACTACATTATCTCTTTTAAATAGTCACACAGTGAAGCCCTGTTCATAGTAATTGAGAAGTCCTTGGTAGGCAGATATGGCCCTTCCCTTTACAAGATAAAATGCCCTTGGTCATAGCAGCATGGCTAGGTCTCCTGAAAAATGCAACCTTGTAATAGTGAGATAGGGATTGGTCCTTACCTGCAGTTCAGTCACCCAAGAACAATGCAGGTAGGACATTGCCTGCCATTTCACAAAGAACTCCCTTTCTGGACGGCCTTCCAGCGGTTTGGGGGGTGGTGCATCGGAATCAGCATCAGCAGGACGAGGTACAGGAGTTGCTGGAGGAGGCTGTCCCCATTTCCAGATCAAGATCTTCTGTATTTTACCCTTTAGTGGAGGACACTGTGCAAAATACAAACAAGAGTTTTAGAAACTTGGTCATATGGAATGTAAAGGAATACAGTCATAGGAAAAAAATTATTTTCCAAAATGCATCAGTTTCTCAAAAGAGCAAACAGATTTTTTAATATTTAATTTGGCAATATGTCTAGTCCCATGTCCGATTTCAAGTTTCCCAGCTACCCCCAATCATGTGATCAGTTCTCTGATCACTTAGGTACAGCAAGTTGGAGTGATACCAACCCCACTTCCCCAGCAGCCTAATGACAGAACAATGGGACGGTAACCAGACAGCAGCTCCCCAACACAAGATAACTCCCTGGTAGATCTAAGAATAGCACTCTGGAGTCCCAGTGGGACCTGGATTTTAGTACAGTTACATTGAGTGGGAGAAAACCGCCTGCCAGAAAGCAGTTCAATAGCGCAGCACTGGCTCTTTCTGAAATCACATGACCAGGCACAAAATGACCGTAGATGCACGTACATACAAATATTAAAACTAAAAACTACACTTGTTGGTTCAGGAATAAGATGTTCTATAGTAAAGTGGATTATTTGCAGTGTAAACTGTGAAATTTAGAAATAAAAACAACATTTATGACAGAATCAGTTAAAAGATTGCATAAAGCAGGAAAAACAAAAAATGGATACTTACAGTGCATCGAGGGCACAACCACTCTCCATTGGGTATTTCTGGTAAAGGAGGATTGAGACAATGGATGTGATAGGAGGAAGGACAGACATCACAGCAGAGTAGTTCCCCTCCGTCCTTGCATACACGACAGAACTCCATGTGATGGTCTTCTTCTTCTGGGTCACCCACAGTGTCATCCAGATCATCATCTAATTCAGAGTTATCCTCCTTTGCTTCCCACTGAACGCCCTCCTTTTCCTACGACGAAGACACAGATTTAATCTTTAGCACGCATCCATATCTAGTGTTCCCAAATGAAATAGACAGGTCTGTATGGGTATGTGTAAATAGCTGCGCTGGGGTCAGGTGTAGGGGGTTAGAACTTGGACTTTTGTCTTTCTTCAACTCAATTTAACTATGTAATTAAGGTTTTGCCATTCCCACATATGATTTTAGATATCCCTGCCATAACGGAGGGACAGCGATACAGCTTGAGAAAGTATGAAACATCCAAGCAGGAAACAATGTCAAAGAGACAAAGACAGCAGAATATGAAAACAAAAAGCATAATAAAGGTGGGCAACTGGGTGCCATGCAACAGATCGTTATACTTTCCAGCCTCACAAGAATTCTAGTATCACCATTATTTAATATGGCACTCACACAATGTGGGCAGCTCCACTTGCCCTCTGGGGCTTTGTCCATGTCAGGGTCCAGACAAACCATGTGATAAGCACGGGGGCATGTGTCACACAAAATGATCTCTCCACCCTGTTGGCAAACTTCACAATAGTCCTGGTGATCTGTCTCATAGCCATCAGCTCCTGCTCCAACACCCTCCTCTTCTAAGGAAAAGAAAAGCATTGAAACATCTTTCCCGCAAGAGAAGCTAAAGCTCTGCTGGACAGGCTGTTCCTCATTGTTACCTTTCTTCTTCTTCTTGATGGCCTTAAGCTTCTTCCGGCTGCGACTGCTTTTACTGGTGGAGCCATCAGATACAGAAAGGCTATTCATGCTGCCCTCATCATAGTCTGAATCTGCATCCATATCCTCTTCTTCGCTCTGAGGACAAGACATTAGGGGCAGATTTAATAACGGTCAATTATTTTTGTTCATATCTCAAATTTGAATAGTGAATTATCCAAACTCGATTCAAGTTTCAATTCAAATGCCAACATTTATCATACTCCAAGTTTAAGAAATCTAATTCAACTATTCACCTAAAACCTGCCAAATAACTTTAAAGTCAATGGGAGAGGTCCAAGGATCAATATGGTGATGTTTGTAGCCTTCCTAACATTCAAGTTTTTTTTTTTTAGTTTTTTTTTTAT
>CM044443.1:7928306-7938783 GCA_024363595.1 Xenopus borealis
GACCCACCTACCTACAGACACAGACCCACCCACCTACCTACAGACACAGACCCACCCACCTACCTACAGACACAGACCCACCTACCTACAGACACAGACCCACCTACCTACAGACACAGAGAGACAGACCTACCCTACAGACAGAAACAGACCTACCTACAGACAGACAGAGACCTACCTACAGAATATGTCAGTGACCTGTTACAAAGCACAAGGTGGTCCCCAATTAAATACATGAGTATTTATAATGTATAACCCCATGCAACAGAGGAGACAACAACACTGGCTAAATCCTTCGGAAAAATAATAATCACCTTTTACCTGCTGTGTGGTTCAGTGCAGGCAGGAATGGTGCTACCATGTTATACATACTGTGTGTGAATGTAGGCTCTTTACATATAAAGGATTGTCAGCACATAAGTGGGGGGAGGGGGAAGCTGTGACGGACATGATATTCAGATATTCCAGCAGCATCATCCCCTCACACAATTCATATCCTCATTGTATGTATAGATATTGTATGTAAAGAGTCTGCAGTTGTGACAGTACTATGTGCATTATTATCCTTACAGGCTCTGCTATATGAAAACATTTTACCGACTAACAGGGGTTCATTTGTATGAAAATAGAAGATACAAACCACAAACAACACTTTCAAAGCAATTTAATCATCTGCAAAAGCCCCCCCCCCCACCCCCATTAACAAGAAAGGCTACACAGAACTATATACACAAAGCCGGGCATTAAACGGCCAGGAGAGTAAGATCCCAGCACAGACTCACACTGACTTACCCAATACGTTGCTTTGTGACATCCAAACATATATAATATTGCGTCATACTGGAACCCAGAATAATGTACACACCCCAAAGCAAAACAATGCCCAGGCTGATGCCACAACCGCCTAAATACATCATCTTTACAAACAGCACCGTACACAGTATTTATCCATAAATAAAAATTACCAATGAGATGTGTGTATCAAAAAGGCCACAGAAAATAGGACAAAGGGGTTAACAGGCAGATATCCTGAGCAGTCTTCAAATGGACTGTTCACCTTTAAATTAACTATCAGTATGATGTAGTGAGTGATATTCTGAGAATTTGCAACTGGTTTTCATTTTATTATTATTTGTGGTTTTTGAGTTAAGCAGCTCTCCAGTTTGCAATTTTAGCAATCTGGTTGCTAGGGTCCAAATTACACTAGCAACCATACATTGATTTGATTAAGACTGGGATATGAATAGGAGAGGCCTCACTAGAAAGATGTGGAGTAAAAAGTAGCAATAACAACACATTTGTAGCTTTACAGAGCAGTTTTTTTTTTATATGGGGGTCACTGAAAAGCTGGAAAAAGTCAATTCAAAAAGTATAAATAATGAACATCAATTGAAAAGTAGCTTAGAATTAGCCATTCTAGAACACACTAGAAGTCAAGTGAACCACCCCTTTAACATCAGTCCCACAGATGACACAACATAAGAGAAGAATAGAAATAGATCCCCATGTTTAACCCTTCTCCCAGAAAAACCAGATGTCTCTTTGGGGCACGACTATGTCCTGAGCCAGTGAAAGTGCCCCACATTATTATTATTTACACTAACACTATAGACAATAATACAGGAAATCACTATAAACAGACAACTTTTGGTAGTCTTCTACAACAGGCACAAGATCAGGGATGGACCGAATCCAGAATTCTGTTTGGGATTCGGAGGTTTTCAGCAGGTTTAGGCCGAATCCTTTGCCTGGCCAAACCGAATCCTAATTTGCATAAGCAAATTAGGGATGGGAGGGAAATTATGCAACTTTTTGTCACAAAACAAGGAAGTAAAAAAATGTTTTCCCCCTTCCAAAATAGTGGATTCGGTGCATCCCTACATACGATACACAGGATTCCAGTCCTTTTACCTTGATGGACGCTGCTGTTGAGCATCACTTCAATTTCCCCATCGCTGCCAGGCGAAGAAGGTCCCAGGCTGGAGGCCATGCCCCGGAAAGAGCAAAATGTCACCAGGAGGTGAGAAGTAGCAGAGAAAAGCAGGCGACGTTTAAGGTGGGAGGCTCACTGTTTGGTACTGCAAGAAAATACAAATGTGTAAGTACAAGCTCATTTAATACTTGAAACCTATAGACCATGGTAACCCCACAGAGGCCTCGGGCCTGACTTTGTATCAAGTACTGGGCCCATCCTGATGCCAACTAAATTATCATCACGTATTTCTATGGTGCCAACATATTGCATAGCGCTTTAAAGTAAACCAGCAAAAGGCTCACATGATACAGTAGAAAAAGCACGGGAACGGGCAAAGCACCACAATAAACCATTGCAAGTTCTCCTGTAGATGAAATACAACTCTCCACAGTTGCCACAGATCTGTTGTGTTTTTTTTTTGTTTTTTATTTTAAGTCAACAGCAAGGGTCTAGAGCGGGTTATGAGAATTCACACAAGACTACACCATTGTGCTGAATATTAAACACTAGAACTGTGGGTACACATTATAGATACATACAGTATGGCACATGTAAGTGTCCTGGCCGAGCAAACTGCGACTACACTCAACTGTGAAATTGTCTCAGGTTTCTTGGGGAACAGTATTTGGCCATTACTGAAGGGTGGAAGATCATGGTTCAGTACTAGAGATTGGGGGGGGGCACAATACAGGCCATTATCAGTAGGTAGAGTTACCACCTGGCTGGCCTGGCCGGTAAAAATGATGGTTGATCTCAATGTTATAAATAGGGAAAAAAGATAAATATATAGGAAGGCCAGTTTTTTTTCCCAAAAAAGGTGTCAACCCTAGGCACAGGAGCAAATATAAGGCCAGTACTGAGGGCAGGGAATATATGAACCAATATCAGGCCAGTACTGGGGGGCACACACAGGTTAGGAATAGGGTGGTACAGAGGGTGGAAAGATACATGGAAAATTATCAGGTTGCTACTGGAGGGTAAGGACACAGGTAAGGATCAGGCTGGGGGGGAGGGGATCCATATGGGTCAGTATCAGGCAGGTAATAAAGGGAATTACACAAAGGTCAATAGAGAAGCAGTGGAGGATACGAGATCGGTCCTGAGTGGAAAACATGGGGTTAATATTAGGCCAGTACTGGGGGAGGGGGTCCATATGGGTCAGTATCAGGCCGGTAATGAAGGGAATTACACAAAGGTCAATAGAGAAGCAGTGGAAAATACGAGGCCGTTACTGGGGGTCCATTTGGGTCAGTATTAGGCCAGTGCTGGTCGGAGGAGATCCGTATGGGTCATTACAGGCCGGTAATAAAGGGATTTACACATAGGTCAGTAGAGATGCAGGAGGATATGAGGCCGGTCCTCCTGAGTGGGACACAAGGGGTTAATATTAGGCCGGTACTGGGGGGGTCCATATGGGTCAGTGCAGGCCGTAATTAAGGTATTTACACATAGGTCAGTACAGCAGCAGACACACTGGAGGGTATCAGGCCTATCCCGAGTGGGACTCATGGGGTCAGTATGAGGCTGAATTAGCAGAACACAAAAGAAACGCCGGGAACGTGCGGCCTTCCGGTAGCTCTAAGTTCCAGTTCCATGAGGCAACTGCTGAGGGTCCCGGAAGTTGTAAGTAAGTAGCCGGCGGACTGCAGGACGGGCACCCCATGTCACCCACCACCCCCATTCGGTCGCTGCCGGGAATATACACCCCCGGAACTGAGAGCCAGACCGCGCACCCCGCGTGACAGAACCCCCCAAACCCAACCGGACTCAGTCACACGAAGTTCCTCAATGGCCCCACACCAGCCGCGGGCCTGCCCATCCGCCTCTTACCCCCACAAAGCCCCTCACATACCCGCTCTGCGTGCGCTGCCTCAAGCCGGTGCCTCTCCCGCTCCTTTCTCCCCGACACACCGGCAGTGATGGTAAAAATCCCGCCCCTTCACATGCCCCCGCCCCGTTTCTATAGCAACCAGCGCGTTGCCGGGGAGATGGGCGGCCCCCGACATCCCATAATAACACGAGAGAGTCTGCCATCCCATAATACTCCATCTGGCATCCCATAATAACACGAGTGAGATTGACATCCCATAATACCTCCCGGCATCCCATAATAACACCCAGGAAGCCTGACATCCCATAATAAGCAACTTCTGCCATCCCATAATAACCTGAGGGTGCCTGACATCCCATAATAGCCCTGCTGACATGCCATAGAGACAAGGGACAGACTGACATCTCATAATAGTCCCCTGGCATCCCTGAGTAAATGACACTGCCCTCAGCACAGCATCCCATAATAAGGGCTTTCTGTCAGAGTTCCCCTTCACATTGTCACGTGTTCCCAGATTCAGGCTTCCTGTGTGAAATACTGATATACCTGAGTAACTTCCTGTTTGGGCCCAAGAATGTTTAGGGCCCACATGCTTGGTGCTATAATAATAGTGATATTGCCCCTTAATAACATCCTGTCATCTATGGCAGACAATTCTGTCTCCATCACTTCCTTTCATACCTTATAGTCCTTGGTACTACTACAGATAAATCTCAGTATCCCTCAGCATCAGTAACTACTCACTTGCCTACTAAGGTACTATTAGGGTTGCCACCTTTTCTTGAAAAAAAATACTGTCTTTCCTATTTATTTATCTTTTTTTCCTATTAATAACATTGATGTAATTTCTGTCACGACAGTTGCAAAATATGAGGATATTAGAAGTTACCTCGTAGTTCCATGACCTGTATAAAAACACACAGCCTTCAGCCTCGTGTTTTTATATGGTCATGAAACTCCTCGGTAACTTCTAATATCCTTATAATTTACAAGAGGGGGTACTTTATTCACTATATATATCTGGGGTTGCCACCTTTTCTTGAAAAAAATACCGGCCTTCCTATATATTTATCTTTTTTTTTCCTATTAATAACATTGAGATCAACCATCAAAAATACCGTCCAGGCCGGTAAAATTCTGGGCAGGTAGGGTTGCCACCTTTTCTTTAAAAAAAATACCGGCCTTCCTATATATTTAGCTTTTTTTCCTATTAATATTATTGGGATCAGCCATCAAAAATACCAGCCAGGCCGGTACAATACCGGCCAGGTGGCATCCCTACGGCCAGGTGGCAACCCTATATATATATCCCTCTGCTTCAGCAACTCCTAACTTGGCTGCCGAAGCTCCTCATGGATATTCCAGTAACTTTATAACAGGATCCCGTGAGGCCAGAGGCAGACATCTTGGTATAAATCTCTCTATCCCTCACCTTCACTCTAACTTGACTACTAAAGTACCTCAAAAACAGAGACCGTAACTTTATAACAGGATCCCGTGAGGCCAGAGGCAGACATCTTGGTATTAGGGTTGCCACCTGGCCGTTATTTTACCGGCCTGACTGACCGGTATTTTTGATAATTGATCCCAATGTTATTGGGTGAGGCCAGAGGAAGACATCTTGGTATAAATCTCGCTATCCCTCACCTTCACTCTAACTTGACTACTAAAGTACCTCAAAAACAGAGACAGTAACTTTATAACAGGATCCCGTGAGGAGAGGCAGACATCTTGGTATGCATCTCAGTATCCCTCACCTTCACTCTAACTTGACTACTAAAGTACCTCAAAAACAGAGACCGGAACATTATAACAGGATCCCGTGAGGCCAGAGGCAGACATCTTGGTATAAATCTCGCTATCCCTCACCTTCTCTCTAACTTGACTACTAAAGTACCTCAAAAACAGAGACCGTAACTTTATAACAGGATCCCGTGAGGCCAGAGGTAGACATCTTGGTATAAATCTCAGTATCCCTCACCTTCACTCTAACTTGACTACTAAAGTACCTCAAAAACAGAGACCGTAACTTTATAACAGGATCCCGTGAGGCCAGAAGCAGACATCTTGGTATACATCTCAGTATCCCTCACCTTCACTCTAACTTGACTACTAAAGTACCTCAAAAACAGAGACCGTAACTTTATAACAGGATCCAGTGAGTCCAGAAGCAGACATCTTGGTATACATCTCAGTATCCCTCACCTTCACTGTAAGGTGGCTAATAAAGTACCCCATAAATACAGTCAGTAACTTTATAACAGGATCCTGTGAGTCCAGAAGCAGACTTCTTGGTATAAATCTCAGTATGCCTGTGCTTCACTCTACCTTGGCTACTAAAGTACCTCATATATAGAGACAGAAACTTTATAGCAGGATCCAGTGAGACCAGAGGCATAAATCTTGGTACGAACTAGCAGGTGCAAATTGAGATTCTAAATAAGCATACCTCCTAACATTTTGGAAGTAAAAAGAGGGGAAAAGTTTTTCTTTTGTACATAGCGCGGCAAATTGTTTTAATTACTATGTTAATTTTACAAAATTTGTCAGGTTATGAAAATTTGAAAATAGTTCTCCTTATCTAAACTGTTACAATTACTTATCTTCCTATCTCAAAATTGTTACATAGTATCTTATTTGCACCTGTTAGCTGTTCTGGGCTCTCTGCCAAAAGCCAATTCCGTTAGAAACGTTGTTTCTTTTTCTAGCTGTTCAGTGCAGAGAAACAGTACTTTCCAGTAGAAATGAGGGACTGCATGTTGAGTTGTCAAAAGAGGGGCTCCCCCCAAAAAAACAGGGACAGTTGGGAGGTATGAATAAGCCCTGGCATTTTAAGTGCACACAGCCCCCACAGGCCCAATACATAGTGGCTGGCTATATGGCTATGATATCTTACAGAAGCACCAGAATCTACAGACTGCCAGTTCAGGCCTGCTCACTAGGTATAAATGTCAGTATCACTCCACTTTAGTAACTACTAAAGTGACTACTAAAATACCCCATGAACGTGCCAGTAACAGATAATATGATGCCTCATATAAATCTCAAGTTTTCTTACCTTAATTAATGTAATGGTTCACCTTTAAGCTAATTTTAAGTATGTTATAGAGTGTTCAATTCTAAGAATCTTTTCAGTCTTCATTTTTTTTAATCATTTATAACTAATTATTATATTTATAACTAAGGGATAGTAAATTCTTATTGATGTCAAAGCAATCCCATTGGGACTATTTAATATTTGAATGATTTTTTAGTAGACAAAGTATGGGGATCCAAATTACAGTATGATTCATTATCCGGAAAAACCCAAGTCCCGTGCATTCTGGATAACTGGTCCCATACCTGTACTACTAAGGATACATCTAATATCCCTCAGCTTCAGTAACTACTAACCTGGCTACTAATGTACCTTGTAAATGTGCCAATAACTAGATCCCAATAGGCTAGAGCAGGGATCCCCAACCTTTTGAACCTGTGAGCAACATTCAGAAGTAAAAAGAGTTGGGGAGCAACAGTAGTATGAAAAATGTTCTTGGGTGCCAAATAAGTGCTGTGATTGGCCATTTGGTAGCCCCATGTGGGTTGTAAGCCTACATTGAGGATCTGTATCGCAGTGCACCTGGTTTTTATAAAACCAAAATTTTCCTCTACGCCTGGAATTCAAAAATAATCTCCTGATTTGAGGCCACTGGGAGCGACATCAAAGGGGTTGGAGAGCAACATGTTGCTTGCGAGCTACTGTTTGGGGATCACTGGGCTAGAGGCAGACATCTTGGTACTACTAGGTATACATTTTAGTATCCCTCACCTTCACTCTAACTTGGCTACTAAACTACATCTTAAATCAGGGGTGTCAAACCTTCGGGCCAAGGGCTGCTTGCGGCCCAGGATGGATGTGAATGCGGCCCAGTTTGAAATACTTGGTTTCCAAGGAAACGTCATGTCACAAAGTGTATAGGTGGAGGAGGGAATCTGACTATTGCCCAGTTAGTAATAATAATATAATAATAAGTCTATATATAATATCCAGGTTTCACTGTGTATAGCGCCATTTGGTTATCCAACTGGTACTGTAGTTCTTTTCTGTGTATTTTCTTTACTTTTTCAAATCAAAAGTGTTTGTGTATTTCATGTGTTGCCCATAGATGCCAAAAAGGTTGGACACCCCTGTCTTAGAGTCAGTAACTTTATAACAGGATCCCATCAGGCCAGGAGCAGACATTTTGGTTATAAATCTCAGTATGTCTTAACTTCACTCTAACTTGGCTACTAAAAAGTCAGTAACTTTATAACAGGATCCTGTGAGGTCAGAGACAGACATCTTGGTATAAATCTCAGTATCCCTCACCTTCACTCTAACTTGGCTACTAATGTACCTCATATATACAGTCAGTAACTCTATAACATGATCCCGTGAGGCCAGTGGCAGACATTTTGGTATAAATCTCAGTATGTATTAACTTCACTCTAACTTGGCTACTAAAAAGTCAGTAACTTTATAAAAGGATCCTGTGAGGTCAGAGACAGACATCTTGGTATAAATCTCAGTATCCCTCACCTTCACTCTAACTTGGCTACTAATGTACCTCATAAATACAGTCAGTAACTCTATAACATGATCCCATGAGGCCAGAGGCAGACATTTTGGTATCACTCACCTTCACTCTAACTTGGCTACTAAAGTACCTCATAAATAGTCATTAATTCTCTAACATGATCCCTTGAGGCCAGAGGCAGACATTTTGGTATAAATCTCAGTATGTCTTACCTTCACTCTAACTTGGCTACTAAAGTACCTCATAAATAGAGTCAGTAACTTTATAACAGGATCCTGTGAAGCCGGAGACAGACATTTTGGTATAAATCTCACAATCCCTCACCTTCACTCTAACTTGGCTACTAAAATACCTCATAAATAGTCAGTAATTTTATAGCAGGATCCAGTGAGGCCAGATGCAGACATTTTGGTATAAATCTCAGTATGTCTTACCTTCACTCTGACTTGGCTACTAAAGTAGCTCATAAATAGAGTCAGTAACTTTATAACAGGATCCCTTGAGGCCAGAGCCAGACATTATGGTATTTATCTCAGTAATCCTTACCTTCACTCTGACTTGGCTACTAAAGTCTCAGTAACTTTATAACAGGATCCAGTGAGACCAGAGACAGACATCTTGGTACTAACTAGCAGGTGCAGATTGAAATTCTAAATAAGCCCTGGCATTTCAAGTACACACAGCCCCCCCACAGGCCCAATACATAGTGGCTGTCTATATGGCTATGATATCTTACAGCAGCGCCAGAATCTACAGACTGCCAGTTCAGGCCTGCTCACTAGGTCTAAATGTCAGTATCACTCCGCTTTAGTAACTACTTAATTGGCTACTAAAATACCCCATGAAAGTGCCAGTAACAGATAATATGAAACAATAATATAAATCTCAGTTTTCTTACCTTAATGTATTGGTTCACCTTTAAATTAATTTTAAGTATGTTATAGAGTGTTCAATTCTAAGAATCTTTTTAGTCTTCATTATTTATTTATTTTTTTATAATTTTTAAATTATTTGCCTTCTTCTTTTGACCTTTTTGCAATTTTCACTGACCCCATCTAAAAAAACAAATGCTCTGTACGGCTACAAATGTATTGTTATTACTACATTTTACTACTCGGCTTGTTTAGTCAGGCCTCTCCTATTCATATTCCAGTCTCTTATTCATATCAGTGCATGGTTGCTAGGGGAATTTGGACCCTAGCAACCAGACTGCTGAAATTGCAAACTGGAGAGCTGCTGAATAAAAAGCTAAATAACTCAAAAAGCACAAATAAAAAAGGGAAATCAATTTCAATTTGTCTCACAATATCACTCTCTACATCATACTAAAAGTTAATTTAAAGGTAAACAACACATTTAATTACTAAAATTGCTACTGAAGTAGTTACTGTTTCAGTAGCAGGATCAAGGGTCGTACCTACAGATATGTGGTCACCCACATCCCCCCCCCCACACACAAGCGTGGGCTGTGCAAATGTAGAGGTAGGAAACAGTGGCGTAACTACCAGGGGTGCAGGGGGTGCAATTGCACCAGGGCCCACACCCCCTTGGGGCCCATCGTAGTCACAAAAATGGTTATGGCAGGGTATTATCTAGGGGGAGATTTTACAGCACACATGCCATCAACACTCCAGCATGGGATTTATAGAGGTAAGGGCCTGACATGGGGGCCCAGGTGCCCATCCTGTACCGAGGCCCACCAGGGAGTAGTTACGCCATAGGTAGGAAAGATATTGCAGATGATGCACTGGGTGGGATTGTTGGTTCCTACTGGGGTTGCCACCTGGCCGGTATTTTACAGGCCTGACCGGTAAAAATTATGGTTGATCCCAATGTTATTAATAGGGGAAAATTATAAATATATAGGAAGGCCGAATTTTTTTTCCAGAAAGGGGAACCCTAGTTCCCACTGATATCATGATGGTAAATGCATGCATCTTGGTACTTATACTACTAGGGATAAATCTCAGTGTCCCTTGCTTCATTGTAACTTTGCTACTAGTTACCACATATATGTGAGGTAACTTTATAATAGGATTCCTTAAAGGAGAAGGAAACTGTGGGATAATAGTCTCTGGGAAGGGAGTGTGACTGTGGGATAGCAGGTATAGTAGG
>CM044443.1:7940684-7952458 GCA_024363595.1 Xenopus borealis
ACAGTGGGATAATAGTCTCTGGGAAGGGAGGGTGACTGTGGGATAGCAGGTATAGTAGTGCTAGCAATGTATTTATCTGTACTGTTTCTATGGATACTGCAGTGCTTTTAGTAGTGTAGGCATAGTTGGAGATTAATGAAGGTGCAATAATTGAAAAACTATAAAAAAAAATAATGAAGAACAAATGAAAAGTTGCTTAGAATTAGCTATTCTATTACATACTAAAAGGTAACTTAAAGGTGAACCATCTCTTTAAGACTGGGTACATGTGAACTTAACAGGCATAATAATCAAACCAGTTAGATGAATAGAGCACATAGGTCAATGTATATTACAGCGTATAGAAGAGCCACAAACAACATGGATTTCACATGTGACTGGATGTGTTGTTGTGACAACTGTACCATAATCATCACTTTTATATAAATATAATACAATGCAATGTTAGGCTGATGGTGTAATATCAGATTTTAAAACTGTTTATTGAATGCAGAAACTTCAGCCTACTTCTATAGTATTTATAATTCCTGAGTGCCATCTGGTGCTTACTATCTGAACTACAACAGCACCAACTGAAGAAATTAATTTACAGTGTGTCCCAGGTTACCAGATCACTGTGTATTGAGCCGCCATTAGAAATCATGGAGCCCCTTACAAGGGGCCAGCCCCCAAGCCCCGCCCCAGATTCCGCTCGTCTCACACTACAGTTAAAAGACCACACAGATAGTGCTAAAACCTGTAAACCTCCCCACACAAGTTATAAAAAGCCATTGATGGTCAGGGCCCCCTTATAACAATGTGGTGCCAGGGCCCCCGTAAAATTTTTTAAAATATATTGCTGGTTAGGTCCCCCCTACAAGTTAAAAAATATAATTTGTGACCATGCAACTCTGCTGGGCCGGCGCCGGCTCAGCGCACGCATGTGCAAAGTTCTTTGCACAAGTTGATGCCAGTGTACATCACCTTGTGCGAATGCACAGAAGCGCGAAATACTGTGCGCACATGCACTAAAGTGCAAATTCACTGGCAAAGACGGGACCGGACATGGGGTAGGCGACAGAGCAGCTACGTGTCTGGCAACCCCCAGTTTTGCGCACCTAGGCACGTGCCTACTCTGTCTACCCCTTGGCCTGGCCCTGCTCTTCAGGACTTCAACTCTTCAGCACTTTGACTCTTCTGCACTTTGACTCTTCGGGTCTTTGGCTCTTTGGGGCTTCGGCTCTTTGGGGCTTCAGCTCTTTGGGGCTTCAGCTCTTTGGGACTTCAACTCTTCTGGACTTCACCTCTTCGGGACTTCACCTCTTCAGGCTTTTCAGGACTTTGGCTCTTCAGGCTCTTCGGGACTTTGGCTCTTCGGGACTTAACTCTTCTGGACTTTGGCTCTTTGGGACTTTGGCTCTTCGGGACTTTGGCTCTTCAGGACTTCGGTTCTATAGGACATCGGCTCGTTGGGACTTTGACTCTTCGAGACGTTGACTCTTCAGGATTTCAGCTCTTTGGAACTTCGGCTCTTGGGGACTTCGGCTCTTCTGGACTTTGACTCTTTGGGACTTTGGCTCTTCAGACTCTTCAGGACTTTGACTCTTTGGGACTTTGGCTCTTAGGGACTTCGGCTCTTAGGGACTTTGACTCTTCGAGACATTGACTCTTCAGGATTTCAGCTCTTTGAGACTTCGGCTCTTGGGGACTTCGTCTCTACTGGATTTTGGCTCTTTAGGCTCTTCAGGACCTTGACTCCTCAGGACTTTGGCTCTTCAGGCTCTTCAAGACTTTGGCTCTTCGGGACTTTGGGACTTTGGCTCTTTGGGACTTTTGCTCTTCGGGACTTTGGCTCTTTGGGACTTTGGCTCTTAGGGACTTTGACTCTTTGGCTCTTCGGGACTTCGGTTCTATGGTACTTCGGCTCTTTGTGACTTTGACTATTTGTGACTTTGACTCTTCGGGATTTCAGCTCTTCAGGATTTCAGCTCTTTGGGACTTTGGCTCTTGGGGACTTCGGCTCTTTGGTTCTTCTGGACTTTGGTGGTTCAGGACTTCAGCAGGTTCAGATCTTTGGCACGGCTATGGTGCTGTCAAAGAGGGCCCGGCTATTTCAAATAGCCCATCGCAGCCAGGCCCACCTTTAAACCTGGGTCTGGTACAACAGTGACCCCTGTGCCCTAACAATTACCAGTTGAAAGGCCACATTAACATTATAATTTGAATGTGTTAAAGGTAATGCTTTATTTTGTTTTTGTGAACAAGAAACATTAACAAAACAATAAACAATTTAAAACAAATCAAAACACGTGTCACTGGTTTTGACTGAGCTTATTTCAGACTTTCAATTCACAGGTTAACAAATCTGTAAGGAGCATTTTGAATGTAGAAGAAATACATTATACATCAGCCAAGTAATTCCTTTGGTCGTGTGCCGAGGCCTAATTCCAACCTGGGTCTCCATACCCAGGGGCGCTACCGCCAATGAGGCGAATTTAGGCACTCGCTTCAGGTGGCAGCGCCCCTCTGGTTACTAAGAGCAGAATTTCTGGTTTTCAACTTTGAAAGGGGGGTGGCAAATTGAAGGCTGCCTCAGGCGGAGAAATGGGCTGGATTGCCCCTGTCCATACCTTATCACATTTATGGTGGTGCCTCTAGCTTCATATGTGTGCTTAATCATAGGTATTATGGAGTTCACTAGGTTAATCCAGTATTTTGTAGGAGGGGGGGGGCTCCATCCAGTACATAATAATACTTTTTTAAGCACAGTACAATAGGGCACAAAACCTCAGCTTTGTGTGGACAGTAGGCATGAAGTGCCCCAATAGACACACTATTTGGGGAAGTGCCTGTGGAATGCCAAGGGAGAAATTACCTGATACCAAAGGGTGCTTATTACTGAGCATGCCCAGATCACATGTATAAAATTGGCTGCTGGGATTCTACACCTTGGGCAGTTATCATCATCTCTCTTGCCCATAGCCTTAAGTTTTAGCAGGGTTGTAAAGCTGGTGGAATACTGTACTGGATTAGTCTATCTCGCAGTGGTGTCATGCTATTATACATGGTCTCTGTGGTCTTGTCCGGGTGGTACCACCAGTGCAGGTAGTGTATTTGGGCTGCCAGCACTGGCGTAACTACCAGGGGTGCAGGGGGTGCAATTGCACCAGGGCCCCCACCCCCTTGGGGCCCATCGGAGCCATGAAAATAGTTATGGCAGGCGGTTATCTAGGGGGAGATTTTACAGCACACATGTGATCAACACTCATGCGATTTATAGAGGTAAGGGCCCAATAGGGGGGGCCCAGGTGATTATCCTGTACCGGGGCCCACCAGGGAGTAGTTACGCCACTGGCTGCCAGGTAGTAGAGTTGAACGTTGAGAAAGACTAGGCCGCCATCCTCTTTGTTAGCCGTCGGCTTCTCCCAGGCAATTCTTGGCACTTTACGGATCCGTACAGTATAAAGGGGAGAATCAGATGGTTGATTTTTTTTAAATGTAGACATGGGGATATGGTTTGGGGCATTGTGTAGGTGGTATAAAAAGTTAGGGAGGTAAACCATCTTTATGAGGTTGATTCTCCCCCACAGTGACTAGTGTTATACTTGTAGATATTTATTTTAGAATCAGTCTTTACAAGTGAAGCAATCAATTCCTTGCTTTCTTGATTACCTTCCTTTTGTAGCAGGTATATGTCCTAAAAGATTCATCCATCACACCTGCTTTGTAGATTTTTAGACGATTTCCTCTTCCTTATATTGAACCACAAAGACCTAAAGAACAGGGAAAGTCGGTTGCCCAAGCTGTACCTTACAACCCAGTAGGTGAACTTTAACATATAGGTTATTCCAAAACTGTTTCCTTCCCAGGAATCTCTCTGCTTTGCATGAAAATGACAAGAGAGACCATCGCTCAAAATTATTTCATGTGCAATGAGGCAAAAAAGTGCACACCAATATACAATTGTATTGAAAAATAAGAAGTATTGAAGCAAATCTATTTGACACTATTAAACACAGAGATGTTTATAACCAACTCACTCCCCATTAGTGATAAAAGCGCTCTAGTTTTATTCCATGTCATGCTACAGAATATTGATAGAAAACACTGAGCAACATACTAACCCAAGAATAGAGTATAACCAATCCTGCACTACTCATTCCATTCTCTAGGGGGCATTTTGCACCCTATACTGAAATGTTACATTATAATAATACTGTTGCCATCTTGCCTTACTGTTCTTACTATTCTATTCTTCTCAGCTCCAACTACTGGTTAGTGTTGGTCCATGAGACGGTATCAAATGCTTTTTGCTATATTTCTTTCCTGTGTTCCAAACATTTTTATGCAATGTTCCATAGACTGCTTCAGACTTCTGGCTGCCGCTGCTCTTCTTCAAAAATATGAACTAGCTGGTGCCACTTTTCTTCTCATTGCCATGTTCCCACCATCCTCTGCACTGCCATGGGCAAGCTCATGTGTGATAAATAAATTCTTTGACTGGTGTATTGTGCACGTACAAGTGCAGAAAATGCACAACACATTAAGCACTTACAGTGTCTTGAAACAGTATTCACCCCCTTGGCATTTTTCATGTTTTATTGCCTCACAACCTGGAATTAAAGTGGAATGTTTGAGAGTTTGTACCATTTCATTTGCAGAACTTGCCTACAACTTTGAAGGTGGTTTTGTTTTTTTTTTTATTGGGAAGCAAAATGCAAATAGGACAAAATAACAGAAATCTTCATCGTGCATAACTGTTCACCCCCCTAAAGTCATTACTTTGTAGATCCACCTTTTGCGGCAATTACAGCTACAAGTCACTTTGGATAAGTCTCTATGAGCTTGCCACTGAGATTTGTGCCCATTCCTCAAGTATTGACTACTCCAGCTCCTTCATGATGGATGGGTTTTGTTTGTGAATAGCAATTTCCCCTATAGAATATGTTTAGCACCAACTATCCCTCAACTCTGACCAGTTTCGCAGTCCCTGCTGCTGAAAAACAGTGTGATGCTTCCACCACCATATTTCATTGTGACGATGGTTTTCTTGGGGTGATGGGATGTGCTGGATTTGTGCCAGACATAGCATTTTTCTTGGTGGCTGAATAGGTAAAATTTTAGTCTCATCTGACCAGAGCACTTTCCTTCATACATTTCGGGAGTTGCCAGCATGCCTTTTGGCAAACTCAAACTGTGACTTCTTATTTTTAACTTTATGGCTTTTTTTTCAGGCCACTCTTCCATTAAGCCAAGCTCTATGTGGTGGATGGCTTATTGTGGTCCTATGGACAGATACTCTAGTCTCTGTTGTGGAACTCTGCAATGTCTTTAGGGTTAGCTTTGGTGTCTGTGCTACCCTCCTTGCCTGGTCTGTGAGTTTTGGTGGGCAGCCCTCCTTTGGCAGGTTTGTTGTTGTACCATATTCTTTCCATTTGAAGATTATGGATTTGATGGTGCTCCGGGGGATCATCAAAGATGTGGATCTTTTTTCATAAGACAACCCTGACTTGTACTTCTCAACGACTTTGTCCCTGACTTGTTTGGTGAGCTCCTTGGTCTTCATGGTGTGATGCCTCTTGCTTAGTGGTGTTGCAGCCTCTGGGGCCTTTCAGAAAAGGTGTGTTTATACTGACAGATCATGTGACACTTTGATTGGACTTCATTTCACTAATTATGTGACTTTTGAAGGTAATTGGTTGCACCAGGATTTTTTAGGGGCTTCATGGCAAATATATTTAAATATATATATTTGACTCATTTCACTTCACCAACTTAGACTACTTTGTGCAGATCTCTTGCATAAAATAAGATTAAGAAACATTTAAATTACAGGTTGGAATTTAACACACTAGATAAAAAGCCAAGGGGGTGAATACTTTTGCAAGGCACTAACATTTAACTGGTTTCCCCTTCCTTACTCTTAACTTCCATACATCTAGTTGTTCACCTTTCAATTAACTTTGAGGGGGTTATTTATCAATGGTCGAGTGTTACGAGTTTTTTTACCTCGAAAGAACTCAAATGACCTTGAAACTCGGACGGTATCTTTAAGAAAAAAACTCAAATGGCAAAAACCGTATGTGCAAGTTCTAGTCCTGCAACCTGAAAACTCGAAATGATCGCGTTTTCCAATTGAAAAAAAACAAACCTCAAATCGATCAAATTCAAATTCAGTTCAGCCAAAATCCACCAAAAAAGTCTTGAACATCAAGCTGGCTGTTAACCTCTTCAAATGGTTCCAGGGACCTCTGCGATTGATGTCTACAGAACCTTGACAGGTTTTGGGTGGTGTATTTTTGGATTCAAGCTATTTCCGGGGTCAGGGTGTAATAAATCTTGAATATTCAAGTTTTTTTGTAAAGAAAACTTGATTGACTCAAGTTTTTTTTGAAACCCGAAAATGGGAGTTTTTAGCAAAAAATGTCTAAAACTAAAATTTTCGAGGAAAAAATCTGTTATTGGTTTTTATTTTTATTATTTGTTTTTGAGTTATTTAGCTTTTTATTCAGCAGCTGTCTGGTTTGCAATTCAAGCAGCCTGGTTGCTATCGGCCAAATTACCGTACTAATTTGAAAAAAAGACTGGAAGATAATCTTGGGCATTTATTTTTTAGATTGGGTGACCTCCATTTCAAAGCTGGAAAGAGTCAGAAGAAGGCTAATAATTCAAAAAGTATAATAAATAAATAAATAAATAATGAAGACCAATTAAAATATGCTTATAATTAGCCATTCAATAACATACTAAAAGCTATCTTAAAGGTAAACTGCCCCTTTAAGCCGTGTAGCCATAAAGGGCCAGGAAAGCTAGCTGTGGATTAAAACCCAGTAGGTAAGCTTTAGCCTATAGGTTATTATTATAGTAGGAGCAAAACTGTCACACGATAGGGGGATAATATAACTGATTATCACCAAGTTAATCCCCATCAGTGATAAAAACCATATAATTTAGTTCAATGGTATTCTACACTACTGAGCAACATATTAACCCAAGCACAGAGCATAACCCCTCCTGCACAACCCATTATATCCCTCGGGGGGCTCTGCACCTTATACTGAAATGTTACATTGAACCAAGGCCCCCCAGCACACTGGTGTTTTGTACTTGGCTGTGGCTGATTGTGACTCCTAGATATTCATGTGAGAACTTGAGGTCAGCTGCCAAGGACTCCTAGGGATTATTGAAATAGATGCTTCTAAATGAATACTCAGTGTCCCATAAGCTGCAGGCATAGGTTTTTCTGTTTGATATAACAATTCATATTAGTAAAGGAATACAGTAGAGCAGTGCTGTCCAGCTTCTGTGTTACAGAGGGCGGAAATTTCTCTGGCCTACACAGTGGAGGGCTGATAATGGAAGCCAGTGTTGACCACTCCCTGTTTGTAAACCACACCCACTTCAAACCACACCCATGTTACCACAAGACCATGTCCAAATTAATTGTTTGTGGTAGAACACCAAAAAAAAAAATCAAAAACACACAAGTGGTTGGTGCTCACTGCAGGGATATCTCTCATCACTCATATGTGAGAAAAGCTGTCATACCCTTAAATTAGGGTTGGCATTTGGCTGGTATTCTACCGGCCTGGCTGGTAAAAATTATGGCTGATACCAATGTTATTAATAGGGGAAAAAGTATGTTACAGACAGGCAGAGTAGGGAACAAACAGGCAGAGTATGGCACACACAAGCTGGGCAGGGCACACAGTCAGGCAGAGTATGTTACACTAAGGCAAAGTAGGTCACATACAGGCAGAGTAGGTCACATACAGGCAGAGTATGTTACACTAAGGCAAAGTAGGTCACATACAGGCAGAGTAGGTTACATACAGGCAGAGTAGGTCACACATAGGCAGAGTAGGTTACATACAGGCAGAGTAGGTTACATACAGGCAGAGTAGGTTACATACAGGCAGAGTAGGTTACATACAGGCAGAGTAGGTCACATACAGGCAGAGTAGGTCACATACAGGCAGAGTAGGTCACATACAGGCAGAGTAGGTCACATACAGGCAGAGTAGGTCACACATAGGCAGAGTAGGGCACAAACAGGCAGAGTAGGTCACACACAGGCAGAGTAGGTCACATACAGGCAGAGTAGGTCACACATAGGCAGAGTAGGGCACAAACAGGCAGAGTAGGTCACACACAGGCAGAGTAGGTTACACACAGGCAGAGTAGGGCACACATAGACAGAGTATGTCACACACACAAAACATAGGGAAGGCAGAATAGAACAGGAGAGAGAGAGAAATCCATCAGGACCACTCTAAGATGTACTACATACAGTAACACAGTGCTGGTGCCCAATTAGCATTTTCTATAAAGTGTGAACAGGTGAACAATGTGGGCAGTTTCAGTCTGGGTCTCAGGTGTGAACAGTACAGGGCTTTAGGAGTATGAACAATAGAGGTGTTACAAGTGTGAACAATGCAGGGGGATCACAGTTATTAACAATACAGGGGATTAGTCTGAATTTGAGGTTTAAACAATGCAGGGGCCAGTTACTCTCTGTAGTGATACCATTTAAAGCCACAGAAGGGGGGTCGCCAGTTTAACAGCCCTGCAGTAGAGGATCATGGTTGTACTTATATGAGTTAATACACTAAATATGTCATTGGTTATGGTTGGGCACACAATACATTACATACAATACATATGTCTAGCCACATGTCAGATTTCAAAATTGAATACAAAAAAATCTGTTTGTTCGTTTGAGAAATGGATTTCAGTGCAAAAGTCTACTGGAGCAGCACTATTAACTGATGTGTTTCGAAAAAAAACGTGTTTTCATGTGACAGTATCCCTTTAAAGGGGTTGTTTACCTGCAAAATTGCTTTTAGTATGACGTAGAGAGTGATATTCTGAGATAATTTGCAATTGGTTACCATTTTTTTTTTTTTTACTTACACTCAACGATTGGAGGGAGAATTCTTTTGAAAGAAAACTACATGTTGACTTAACCCTGCACCCCCAACTATCAAAGAGGAATCTGGAATCAGAGTGCGGCTGCTGATAGAAAATATATATATATATATATATATATATCCGTGTGTGTGTATGAAGAAGCAGGATCAGCACACTCTGTGATGAAAAGGTTTATCTTTTATTCCATAAAAACAAGCAGTTTATCAGAAATTTCTTTCCCACCTAGGAACCTACAGGGGCGATCCGGGCCAATATGCCACCTGAGGCTTCTTTTTGCCGCCCCCACCCTTCTCCGTGACACTCACCTTTTCATTGCCGGAGAGGGTCGGGGCGGTCGTGCTCTCTGCACTAGAAGAGCCAAATTTACAGGCTGAAAAATGGAAATCCGGCTCTTAGTTACCAGGAGCGGCATTTTTGCCTGGGGACCAAAACGTTGGATAAAATGCTTCTTCTTATGGAATAAAAGATCACCTTTTCATTACAGGGTGTGCTGATCCTGCTTCTTCATATATCCCATTTCTGTTCCTAAAAAATCCATAGTTTTTGTTAATGGTTTACAAAAGTTTCATTTCTTCAGAGCAAAGTGTAGGAGGAGGATAAGGTTTTTAGTCAGATTTTCCCTCCCAGTGAAATTCCCCGGTATAATGAAGTCCCCTCTCATACAGAGAGACAGTGACGCTGAGGGGGAGGTGGGAGCCCACCATACAGAAGTTATTCAGGGTAATGGAATACATCTACAAAGCTTATTCCACGTGTGTTAACCAACAGGAAGCATTTACTGACAAGATGACTGATTGGCTGCTGTGGGTTACTACTTTATATCAACCTCATTTCTTTCATGATTCATGTGACTCTACATTCTTATAGTGCAGAAAACAAACAAAAAAAAAACCTTAAAGGAAAAGGAAAGTCTTATCCCAATTGCGGGTGCTAAATGTTAGCAGAAAACTGCAGGCACCACTGAGTGATCACCTTCCGGTTTCTTCTTTATTCACGCGGCTGCGAATGTGCATTAGAGCGAAAAGCCGATGTTTAACAAAGACATCGGCTATTTAATTCTACTGCACATTCTTCTGCCCCGCGAAATTTGAAAAAAAGAAAAAGCCGGAAGATGATCACTCCGTGTTGCCCGCTGGAATAACCCCGGGCCTGTGGAGTTTTCTGCTGATAGGGGCACCTGTCCAGGATTTCAGGTAAATCAATACAATCAATTGGGGGTGCCAAACATTTGGCACCCCCATGTGGGATATGCTTTTCGTTTAAACCCACCCATGTGCAGTATCCCTTTAAGGCGGAGGTTCCCATACTTGGAGTGCCCCCTCTGGAGGATGAGAATGCTATTAGGGAAAAAAAAATGATATTCCTAAGTGTCTGGATATCATTAGAGATTCATGTAACTAAATAAGGAATACTGCCTTGCCATATGTTTGGAACCTTTTTAAAGGACAAGTAAACCCTAAAAATGAACATGTCTGAAATGCCATATTTTATATAGTGAACTTATTGCACTAGGCTAAAGTTTCAGCTTGTCAATAGCAGCAATGATCCAGGACTTGAAACTTGTCACAGGGGGTCACCATCTTGGAAAGTGTCTGTGACACTCACATGCTCAGTGGGCTCTGAGCAGCTGTTGAGAAGCTAAGCTTAGGGGTCGTCACTAATTATCCAGCAGAAAATGAGCTTCCCTGGCTGTAATATAAGCTGATGCTACAGGTTTGCTGATTATTAAATTGTGATGTTTCTAATGATGTGTATTAATGACTAATCAGCCTTATATTGTGACTATATTTCTATGACACTATCAGGTGTATATTGTGAGTGGGTCCCTAAGCTCAGTAAGTGACAGCAGCACAGAGCATGTGAATCAGTGAATCAGTAGAAAAGAAGATGGGGAGCTACTGGGGCATCTACTGGGGAGACACAGATCTTTACTGCTAAAGGGCTGTGGTTGCCTTGGGCTGGTACACAAGCACAAAACATCATGTACAGCATTTCTACCTACTTCTCTAGTTAGGCTTTAGTTCTCCTTTGAGAACCAGAGGGATACCATTGATATTTGATAATCTCCTTACAAATGCCCTTCTACAATTCCTTTATTAATAATGAATCCATTGTATGAGGCCTTTCTGTGTGTATATATTATTACCCATTGTGCCGTACAGCCCCAAGATCCTTTGTTTCCAGGTCCCTATTTGATCTCATTGATACCACAGCTAGATTTAAAGACTTTGGCACTTACAATGTTACAAATGTTATAAACCCAAAATTAAAAATATAAAGAAGGCCCAACATATACAAACAGATTATATACTAAATGGTGAACAGGATGGGAGAGGTATCATTAACTTTAGTCCCAAAATCATACCTCCCAACATTTTGGAAGTAAAAAGAGGTACAAAAAAAATGTTTGCATGTAGCAAGGCAATTTTGACCACACCCATTTTGTGGCCACACCCCCTAATTACCATGTTCATTTTACAAAATTTGGCAGGTTATGAAAGTTTGAAAATATTTCTAAACTAATCTAAACTGTTAATCACTTATTTTCTTATCTCAAAATTGTTACAAAGTATCTTATTTGCACGTTAGCTGTTCTGGACTCTTTGCCAAAAGCAAATTAAGTTAGAAACTTTATTTTTCTGGCTGTTCAGTGCAGAGAAAAGAGAGACTTTCCAGTACAAATGAGGGACTGCAGGTTGAAGGTCAAAAGAGGGACTGTCCCTCAGAAAAAGGGACAGTTGGGAGGTATGCAAAATGAATACTTGAGCAACAGTTTATATCAAATTAAGTAGCATATTAAAGACTCAAACTGGAATATATATTTAAGTAAATATTGCCCATTTACATCTCTTGCCTTGAACCAC
>CM044443.1:7981743-8008126 GCA_024363595.1 Xenopus borealis
ACACAGACCATCACCAAATGGTGGTTCAAGGCAAGAGGTATAAAAGGGCAATATTTACTTAAATGTATATTCCAGTTTCATAATATTTTTTAATATGCCACTTAATATGATATAAACTCTCTGTGGCTCAAGTATTAATTTTGGGGGTATAGTTTTCCTGTAAGTATTAATTTTGGGGGTTTAGTTTTCCTTTAATTCCACTGACTTTAATGTCAGATGGGGTCTCATGTTGTTATATTGGCATTAAACCTGGTGCATGTTTGCAGAACCTTATGTGCTCAACATTGGTTGGAGGCTTATTGCTGGAAGAGACAAATCGAGAATTTCTGTGCCTGTTCTGATATTAAACAAGCTGGCGTGGCTCACACTAATGGGTTGGAGGGTGTCGTCGGCAGTCACATTGTGGTTTCCCTTCCTCTGTAAATCTGAGGGGGCTGTCACTTAGCAAATACTGCATGTGCCACCGCCCACCAAAAGGCACAGAACGGGTAAGGTCTGAACTTTTAGTTTTCCATGAGCCAACATTCCCCCCCCACCACCACTAAAGGGGCTTTCCTGCCATGCTGTTCTCACCCTACATTGGCTTCATCTGCAGAGCCCTTCTATAAGCACTTCCTATTGGCACCTTCCTTATTAAAGGGGAACTATCGCAAATATTTAAATTTAATATAAGCTTCCTCATACTGACATAAGTTTTATAAACACAATCAATTTCTGGACCGTTTCTGAAATAATGCAGTTTATCTGCACTATTCCTCACTCAGCATCGGTTTCTCTTCATTCCCTCTTAAAGGGGAATTCAACCCCCCTGCGCTGCCCCTAAGTCGCTACTTACCCCTGTGTAGGTCCCCTCCAGCAAAGTTCACAGGGACCATCTTCTCTTGCAACGGCCTGGATCTGTCGGCACTCAGCGGCGCATGCGCAGTAGGACGCTGGTACAACTGCACATGCAGGAGCTGGTTCCAGGAAGAAGCCGTTGCAAGATGGCCCCCGTGAACTTCGCTGGAGGGGTCCTACACAGGGGTAAGTAGCGACTTAGGGGCAATAGCTTAGGGGGAGAGGTAGCCCCAGGGGGAGAAGGGGCATACAGGGGGGTTCAACCCTGTAAAAAAAAACAAAAACCCGTACCCCCCCCTCCCTCCAACCTAATTGCTCCCCAGGGTAAATGCCCCATACTTTATACTTACCCCTCGGCGCAGATCCACACAGCAGAGTTCCATGCAGCCATTTTCCGGGTCTTCAGTAAGCTGACTGGGAGACCGGTGTATTGGCACACGTGCAGTTGGAGCATTTTGCCGGTTTGCGACAAATGCACATGCGACGAAATTGCTGAACTCCCAGTCAACTTGCCCAAATGGTTGAAGATGGCTGCGTGGAGCTCCGCTGCCTGAATCTGCACCGACAGTTAAGTATAAAGTATGGGGCATTTCCCTGGTGGTCAGTTAGGCTGGGGTATGTTTTTTTATAGGGTTGAATTCTCCTTTAATGCAGCAGTTGGGTGTCAGATGAATGATCCAATATATCTTATAGGGGGGCTCCTTTTGCCTAGAAGATGTATTAGAGCTCACTCTATTAAAATCACCAGATACCATGTCTCTCTACATGCAGGATTTGTGCAAAGGGCAGTTATTTTGTTAGATTTAGTTTGGACTAGAATCAGTTATCTGAGTGAGCTTTAAAGGAACAGTAACACCAAAAAAAGAAAGTGTTTTAAAGTAATGAAAATATCATGTAGTGTTGCCCTGTGCTGTTAAAACTGATCTGTTTGCTTCAGAAATACTACTATAGCTGCTAAGTAGCAATGCTGGAAATTGAAAAATGGCTATATAGCACAGGATAAGTAATGGATAACAGATAACTTTCTGTTCTACAGAGCTTATCTGCTGTGTATAACTTGAGCCTTTTCTCCTTTGACTAGTTGCCCCCATGGCAACACAACAGCTTATTTATATAAACAATAGTAGTGCTTCTGAAGCAAACACTGCAGTTTTACCAGTGCAGGGCAACACTACATTATATTTTTATTTCTTTAAAACAATTTCACTTTTTTTATGTTACTGGTCCTTTAAAGTGGACCCGTCACCCATACACAAAAATCTGTATAATAAAAGTCCTTTTCAAATTAAACATGAAATCCAATTTCAAATTTTTATTAAAGCATTCATAGCTGTTTTAAGCTCATTTAAAATCTCAGCTGTCAATCAAATATAGTCTGCGGGACAGATAATTACTTTCACTTTCCATTCAGCACTTCCTAGATGTCACTGCTCCCCACACATTCCCCCAGTTCTCTTAACCATTTAATTGTGTAGCCAGGACATGGGGATAGACATCGGGTCCCCCATTCTGGTGCACAAACAAGATTCTGAGATGATACAAGGCTTGTCTTAATAACAGTGTCCACAAAATGGCTCCTGTCTGCTTGTTATAATTATGAATTCCCAGACTGAAGGAAACAAGATTAAAATTATTTATATAGTGTAATTAATGTTCATTTTTCTTGACTAATGTGATAAAATATGATTTGGAATAATTTTTTGGGGTTACGGGTCCACTTTAATTCATCTGCTAGGAAAGGAAGCCCCCCTATAAGATATGCTGGCTCTAACTGTAAATATGACACCCAGCTGCTGCATGAAGACAGAATGGAGAGAAACAGATGCTGAGAGAGGAATAGTGACAATAAACTTGATTAATTCAGAAACCAGGTCCGGACTGAGAATTAAAATAGGCCCTGGCATTTCAGGTACACAGAGGCCCAATCAGCCCATAGAGAGGCCCAAACAGCCCCCACCAGCCCACTAAATACTGACTTTCTATGGGACCTTGCCAGTCAGAAACAATGCAGAATTTGTAATTGACAAAATATTACATGTTTGCGATAGTTCCCCTTTAAACACTGAATCCCTTCCCTATCTCCCTTATTATGCACAGCACAATTACAGCCCCTTTAACCTGACCCCATCTTATAATATACACTCTGGCCCCCATTAAGTAGCACCTAGCCCTGTCTCCCATTACAGTTAGGTCTGGTCTAGAAGAAACTGGGGAAATGTTAGGAATATCCAATGGGACAATCAGTGCAACTACTAGACATGTCCTTGATTCAGTCATCGAGTCACCAGGGTGTAGAACTGCCACCTAGCCGGTAAAACACTGGCCAAGGCCGGGATTACAAATTTACCGGCAATGTAGCTTCCGGTAAATCTGTAATACCCCTATTTAAGGCCCCTGGCCCGCCCCAACCCACTAAAAACCTACAGTTTTTACCAGGGTCAGGTCGTGGTTCCGCCCCTTTTACATCATGCCACGCCCCCTTTGATGTCACAACATGCCCCTTTCTTCCTGCCCCCCACCACTGCCGGTAAAAACAAATTTCAAAGGTGACAACCCTACCAGGGTGCTGCCCTAGGCACTGGGCCTCCTCCCACCCTTTCTTCCCACCAATTGGCTGCTCTGATGACAGAAGAGGGTGCTACCCCTCCATCCCTTGGCCAGATTTACCTAACAGTGGAAAATACGGCCCTGCTGGTCTCCTGACAGTAGTGGAATTGTAAACTGTCACCTAGTAGGTATTTTTTAGTGACTCAGCTCCACCTTTTGGAAACTATGATAAAAATGGTTTCATTTCACTGAGAGAAGTTTCTTTTTCGAGGAGATCTTCATATAACGGGGTCACTGCCTTCTGTGATAGTTACAGTATGTTTATATAAAACCACAACTGTAGGTGCTAGACACAATATAGAAGGGCCTAAACCAGATCATTCAAGTGAAGATGGGGGGCACCATTTTTAGTTAGGGGAAATGTTTTCTCTAACTTCCATTTGGCCTTGTGCCCAATAAATAATAGCTGCTATTTCACAACATGTGTGTGGCACCATACCCAGCCCTAGCACTGACACTATGGAAGGGGACTATGCACTTTGTTCCCAGCTGGTGACTCTTCCCAGATCAATAGAAACCCTCAAACTGTCTCACGGATCAATTTATGGCATTTTCCCATGAAAACAAAACAAGTCATTGAAACACCAGCCCTGCTGTTCTGCATATGCAAAATAGATGGAGGTCTGGTCATGGCTTTTGCTCTCCTTATGTTTAATAAATATATGCACAGAGAGGCTGCTCAACTCTGTAAATAACGAGGCAGAACTATGAAAATTTCTTGTTATCACCCCAGGTGCCCCACACAATGAATATGAAACAGACAAGATGGCATAACCAAGTAAATTTTATTCCCAGAGTGTAGGGAAATTGCAAATTCCACAATACTCACTCTTAAATGCACTTCACTCATTCCCCCCTCTACTGCAGTGGTATCAGCCAAAGCCCGTGACTTTCAATTCAAGGCCCGTGGATTTTCAATTCACTGATTTTGTTGATTGTCCACATGAAGTCATGTTGAATTGGGTATTGTGGAAATCATTTTGAATTGGGTCTTGTGGAAGTCATGTTGTATTGGGTCTTGTAGAAGCCATGATGAATTAGGTCTTGTGGAAGCCATGATGAACTGGGTCATGAGGAAGCCATGTTGCATAGGGTCTTGTGGGTGCCATGTTGTATTGGGTCTTGTGGAAGTCATGTTGAATTGGGTCTTGTGGAAGCCATGTTGAACTGGGTCTTGTATAAGTCATACTGAATTGGGTCTTGTGGAAGCCATGTTGAATTGGGTTTTGTGGAAGCCATGTTGAACTGGGTCTTGTGGAAGCCATGTTGAATTGGGTCTTGTGGAATTCATACTGAATTGGGTCCTGTGGAAGCCATGTTGAATTTGGTCTTGTGGAAGCCATGTTGAATTGGGTCTTGTGGAAGCCATGTTGAACTGGGTCTTGTGGAAGTCATACTGAATTGGGACTTGTGGAAGCCATGTTGAACTGGGTCTTGTGGAAACCATGTTGAACTGGGTCTTGTAGTAGCCATGTTGAAATGGGTCTTGTGGAATCCATGTTGAATTTGATCCTGTGGAAGTCATACCGAATTGGGTCTTATGGAAGCCATGTTGAATTGGGTCTTGTGGAAGCCATGTTGAACTGGGTCTTGTAGTAGCCATGTTGAAATGGGTCTTGTGGAATCCATGTTGAATTTGATCCTGTGGAAGTCATACCGAATTGGGTCTTATGGAAGCCATGTTGAATTGGGTCTTGTGGAAGCCATGTTGAACTGGGTCTTGTGGAAGCCATGTTCAATTTGGTCTTGAGGAAGCCATGTTGAATTGGGTCCTGTGGAAGTCATATCGAATTGGGTCTTATGGAAGCCATGTTGAATTTGGTCTTATGGAAGCCATGTTGAATTGGGTCTTGTGGAAGCCATGATGAACTGGGTGATGGAGCCCTCACTAAAGCCATATTACTGTTATGGAGATCAGGTTGAACTGACCATTACTGATACCATGTTGAATTTTTTATGACTGCAACCATTTTAAATCTACCCTTTCCCTGGTTCCTTCTCTGGAATCACTACCTTGGAGCCTCCAGTGCATGACCGTTTGAGTTTGAGAACACTCTAGGCACCGAATCCTGAGGGACGTATGTCTACAAAGGCTACAAAGGAACTTGGTCAGTAGAATTCATCTTAAATAGAAACAATGGAATTTGGGTGATACAGACTTTATTCCATGATGCTCAAAATACTTTACACAAGATCATGTCTGGAGCACCTTGGAATAAAGTTGGGATCTCCCAATTTGCTGCATCACAAAGTTATTGGTTTTCTCATTGCTTCCTGGACTTACTACTGGGGAGTGGCTAGGCCAGTGCCCATACCTGTTTCCTCACATCTTATACAGTATTTGAAAGGGGTAAGTTAAACTACTAACAGAACTAAGAGAAACATAGCATAAAAATAAATCAATGGTCCATCTGTACATAGTGCAACATATCCCACCCAAAAGGCAGCCATTGTGCCAGGGGGCATCATCCGTTTCACAGGTCTTGTGCTAAAACATTCCATCTTGGTCTGTCTCATTCTTTCTTCTTTTCTGTCCTTTCTTTCTGTTTGGCCCAGAAATATTTAGCAAGCGCTATAACGAAAACGATGGCTGATAAGATTGTGGATGAGATGATCAGTCCGTTGCCCGAGGGAGTGGAACTTTCTGCATCTGCTCCCAGTGGAGAATACAAAAAAAGGTTCATTTATTTTTGAGCATAATAATGAAAAAGTCTTCATCCCTGAAAATTCCTGTGCTTTATTGTTACAGTTCACTTAGGAGGTGGATTGTGCTGCCCTCTTTCTCTGGCCAAAGTGAGGACGGAGCTTGGATCATTACTGGGCTTTCTAAATAGAGGCTTATAACTCCCTCTAGTGACCAAAGCTTGAATAACCTGCTTTATTTTGCTCATAAATCATCCAGCCTTGGCCTGACCCATTTCCTTGAGCATGGGGAAGAGAACATCCCGTTTGGAAACTGGATTCAGAGCATTGTGCCTGGGCAGGTATTAAAGGGGTTGTTCACCTTTGAGTTAACTTTTAGTATAATGTAGAGACTGATATTCTGAGACAATTTGCAATTGGTTTTCATTTTTTATTGTTTGTGGTTTTATAGTTATTTAGCTTTTTTATTCAGCAGCTCTCTAGTTTGCAGTGTCAGCTATTTGGTTTCTAGGGTGCAAATTACCCTAGCAACCCTGCACTGCTTTGAATAAGAGACTGGAATATGAATAGGGGAGGGACTGAATAGAATGATAAGTAATAAAAAGTAGCAATAGCAATATATTTGTAGTCTTACAGAGCATTTGTTTTTAGATGGGGTCAGTGACCCCCATTTGAAAGCTGCAAAGAAACAGAAGAAAATTGCCAATAATTAAAAAACTATGAAAAATAAATAATGAAGAGCAATTGAAAAGTTTCTTAGAATTGGCCCTTCTACAATATACTAAAAGTTAACTTGAAGGTGAACCACCCCTTTAAGGTCAGACTGAATTCAACTACCTGGGGAGGTTTAATGCCTCCTAGAAAACATTAATTCTACATTATAGGCAGGGAAACATTAAGAAACGTTAAAAAGGGAGATGTAAATCTGTACCTGGCATAGCAATGCTGACATGCACTTTGATTGGCTCAGCGAGGGTTTCATGTGACACGGAGCAGGTGTATGTATCAGGGTGGGATCCCCCGGGAGGGACAGTCAGGGTGCTGCTCAGGTTGTAGGTACCATCACTGTTTTTGCGATGACTGGAAGTCTCAATATCAGGGTCAGGGAGTGGGGCCCCATTCAGGAGCCAATCAAATTCCACATCCAGGGGGTAGTATCGGTCCGTGCGGCACATCAGTCTGGGCTCTCTGCCTCCTCTTTGGCTAATGCTGACCTTAGGGGGCTCTGGGTACAAAGATATAGGAGAAGTGGGTGCAGTGGTAGGAGGTGGGTGCAGCTGAGATGGGTGTTAGAATAGGACCATTTACCCAGGATAACTTCCATGAGTGTAGGATTGTTTTGTTTTTTTTGCATGTGGCTGCAGTAGAAATAGCCCCCAAGGTATTTCCTCATTATACAATTGGCTGCTAGTCCTCAACCATTTCTAGCTTGTATGTCTGTGCATTATAAAACAATGGGAAGGCTATGAGAGATTATAGGAAATGTGCTGAAACAGCCTGAGAGAATATACTGCAATTGCTGTCACTCCATTACAGGGGCTTGGTGAAACAGCTACGGGAAAAATGTATTTTTCAAGATATTAAAGGAACATAGACCCCCCCCAGCCAAATAAATAGCCCACATGCCAATACCCAAAAGCTGATTTCCATCTAGTGCCAAATGACTTACCTCTCATCTCCAGCTTCAGAATCTGCTGTATTTTATGCTGTTCCACATTCACAGTACAGATGTAGGTGCCCTCGTCCGGCACAAGCACCCCCCTCAGCGTCAGGGATACGTCTCCTTTACTCTTCTGCCCCTCCTGCCCCACGCTGACCCGCTCCTCCTCACTGGGGAATACCCTGCGGCCTTTGCCTTCGCTCTGAAAGTACCACTCCACCTCCATTCTGTCCAGGTCCCCCCACACCTCGCAGTTCAGCGTGACGTCCCCAGAGATAGGAGAACGGTGTGAGGGGGGAGAGGAGGATACGATGTAATCCACTGGGGAGACAAAAAGTGGCTTGTTCAGTAAATAGAAATAACACAGGGCCTATAGAAATCAGCAAGGCAGGGCATTTAAAGGAGAAGGAAAGCTTTATCAGAAAGGTGTATATAAATACAACAGTAACCCCTCAAGGTAATGCTGCTCTGAGTCCTCTGTCAAAAGAAAGACAGCATTTCTTTCCTTCTATTGTGTCACATGGGCTTCTGTATCAGACTTCCTGTTTTCAGCTTAAACTTCCAGGGCTAGGGCTTGAGCATGCTCAGTTTGCTCCTCTCTCCCATTTCCCTCCTCCCCTCCCTGCTGTAATCTGAGCCCAGAGCTATAAGTGAGCAGGGAGAGACTCAGGCATGAAGTGATGTCCCACCAAGCTAATATGGCAGCAACTACTCTAAACAAACAGAGAGCTTCTAGACCTCAGGTATGGTAAAGCATTTTGGCTAATCTATTTTGGCTAATCTATTGGTAATAAACTGCTTCAGTAGCTTTCCTTCCCCTTTAATGAGCATAAGGGATAAATCTGCCAGACCAGAGCACGTAATATTGGCGTCTTATTTGCCCCGCTCACCCGTCATTGGCGTCACAGTCTTTTCCTCCGTCTCCTTGAGAAATTCCTGTTCTCCCATAGAAGTCTCTGCTTTGCACATCATGGAAATGCTGAGCTCCGGCAGGTGGATGTGCGCCACGTAAAACTCGCCGTAGATTGGGGAAATCTCGCATCCGACTTCCTCGCCCTCGCAGTCCGCATGCAGCAGGCGCTCTGCAAATGGGAGGGCACCCACACGTACTACCGAGGGGTTAAAGATAGTAGAAAATAAGTAATATTGAAGTGGAACAGGCACCAAAACATTGACATATAAAATGATCTATTTGTATGTTTTGTTTCTACTTCCTGTTCAAGGGCAGTTCTCCTTCCCATGGTCAGGCAGGGCTGGAACTTGGAAAAAACAGTGGAGCACTGATGTTTATATTTCTTCAAAGGATAACCAAACCTTTTTTCTTAAAAACCCTCTACCCCCCTACCCTACATAAACGCCCCCCTGGTCTTAGGTGTAAACTTCAGTAATTAACCCTAACTCTTTACTTACCTCTCTTTGTAGATTCAACGCAGTGGAGCTCAGGGGCGCCATCTTGTTCTCTTCAGTCTTCTTCGTTAAATAAGCGTCATATCGGCGCACGCGCAGTCTTCCGGTTTTTGACAACTTTCCATGGACGGAAATTGCCAAAGTGTCGAAAGAAGAGCCGAAGATTACCGAAGATGGTGCCCATGAGCCCCGCTGCTCTGAGAGGTAAGTAAAGCGTTAGGGGCAATTACTGAAGTTTACACCTTGGCTGGCGAGTAGCGAAGGGGGGGGTCTATGTAGGGTGGGGGGTTTTAAGAAAAAAGGTTTGATTCTCCTTTAATCTTATTCTACTCTTCCCACAGTGTTGCATTAAGAACTAGCTGGCCACGCCTCCCGCTGCAACCTGACCATAGGAAAGAGAACAGCCCTAAAGAGGAAATCCAGTGGCCTAACCTGTGGCCTGGTAGGTGGCCGTCTCTTTATCCTTGGGGGCTTCATACTCTGTGATAGGATCCAGCTCTTGTCCTTCCCCGGTCACAGAGATATTCCGCAGCACCAGAGTAACGGTTTCCCGGGAGAACGACAGCCCCCCGAGACTGCCACGCCCCCCTTCTTTCATAAGGACGTATTCACACGGCAGCACGATATCCACGGCACGCTGTACCACCGGCTTGTCTTGGCACCGAACCACAAAGCCTGAAATATAAAGGTGTGGGGGGGGACCTTTATCTCACTGGCACCTTAAAATTGGGGCGCTTCTCTTATTTCTCCAGCACATTCCACATGTCTCCCCATTTCATTGTTAAAGGGGTGGTATGCCTTTAAGCTAACCTTTAGTATCTTATAGGATGACCAGTTCCAAGCAACTGGCCTTTATTATAGTTTATAATAATTTGGCCTGTTTTCTTCTGACTCTTTCCAGCTTTCAAATTGGAGAGTCACTGACCCCATCTAACAAAACAAAAGCTCTGTTAAAGGAATACTGTCATGGCAAAACCTGTTTTTTCCCCCCGCAAAACTCATCAGTTAATAGTGCTGCCCCAGTAGGCTTCTGCACTGAAATCCATTCCTCAAAACAGCAGAATTTTTAATATTCAATTTTGAAATCTGACATGGGGCTAGCCATTTTGTCAGTTTCCAGCTGCCCCTGGTCATGTGACTTGTGATGGCACTTTAGGAGGGAACTGCTTTCTGGCAGGCTGTTGTTTTTCCTTCTTACTGTAACAGAATAGTACACAGTGGGACCTGGATTTTTACTATTGAGTGTTGTTCTTAGATCTACCAGGCAGCTTTTATCTTGTGTTAGGGAGCTGTTATCTGGTTACCTTCCCATTGTTCTGTTGTTAGGCTGCTGGGGGGGAAAGGGAGGGGGTGATATCGCTCCAACTTGCAGTACAGCAGTAAAGAGTGATTAAAGTTTATCAGAGCACAAGTCACGTGACTGGGGCAGCTGGGAAATTGACAAAATGTCTATCCCCATGTCAAATTTCAAAATGAAATATAAAAAAATCTGTTTGCTCTTTTGAGAAATGGATTCCAGTGCAGAATTCTTCTGGAACAGCACTATTAACTGATGCGTTTTGAAAAAAAAAAAAAATTCCCATGACAGGATCCCTTTAGGTTGGCCATACATGTAGAGATCCACTCGTTTACTGATTTTTGCGAAATGAGCAGATCTTTGTGCGATATGCCCACATTGAAATGGGCTATATTGAGCTGATCTGATAGATGTCCCTAGGGATCATAATTCAGGCAATACAGGCAGTTGGATCCTGGGACCGCATCCGAAGGGATTTTTAACCCTGCCTGATTGACATGTGCCCGGCTTTTGGGCCAATAAGCTGCCAACTTGGTCTGTTGGCAGCTTTTATCAGCCCATGTATGGCCACCTTAAAGTGATACCGACACTAAAAAATGTATTTTAACATATGAATGTACATTAAATGTTACTTATAGGTCATGTTGATCATTTTTTGCTGAGAGGTTTGTTTTTGTAGATAACTGTTAGCTGAAATGTCTAAGCCTGACTCTCTGACTTTGTTAGTTACAGTTTGTAATGATAACAGACGCCGGGTGCACAAATATGGCAGCCCCCTCATACAGGAACATGGGGGCCAGACAGGTAATGTAAAAGCATCATGCAAATACCTTATGGCAAAGTTACAAGTAGCTTTCAAAGCCAATATTATAATAGATGTAAAAAAAAGAGTTTAATTTCAGGTGTCAGAATCTCTTTAAGGCTACAAATGTATTATTACTGGCTTGTATTACTCATCTTTCAATTCAGGCCTCTCCTATTCATATTCCAGTCTCTTATTGAAATCAGTCCAAGGTTGCTAGGGGAATTTGGACTCTAGCAACCAGATAGCTGAAACTACAAACTGGAGAGCTGCTGAATAAAAAGCTAAATAAGTCAAAAACCACAAATATTAAAAAAATTCAAAACAACTGCAAATTCTATCAGAATATCACTCGCTACAACATACTAAAATTTAACTCAAAGGTGAACAACTTGTTTAACCCAATCAGGTGTCCCGGTGACCCCCCCCCCAGTGCAGCCCATTTCCCATCTTACTGTGCAGGAGCAGGAGCAGCGCCAGCGGGAAGTGTTGGCTTCTCTTCATGTCCATCATGGTCCCTCTGTGTCGCACAATCACACACTCACAATCACACACTCACGGCTCCAACACTGAAGCAGCACTCACACTCACACTCACACGTGCACCTGAGTCACACTAAGCTGCTGTAACTAAGAGCCACCGGTCAAACAGACAGTGTAGCTATAACCAAAGACACAATGTTTGTGTAACTGAGTGATACACAATACAACAATGATACAACACAACACAAGGAATATGGGTCACAGGAGAAAACCCCAATATGTGTAGAAATAAATACTTACATTAGCAGAGCATCGCACAGTCAGAGAGAGAATAACACAACACACACTAGAGCAACAAAGACACACAATCATACACCAAACCCTTTACAGAGGCAACCTAACAGCAGCATTAAACTACACTCAGAAACAGCACTAAAGCAAAAAGAAATAGTCTTTCATCAGCCCCTAAACTGACGGACAATAACAGGCCCCAATAACATACACACACCCGGGAAAATGACGCGCAACTTTCATTTTCAGTTTGAAGCATATAAGGCTTGATGTGCAGCTCCGCAGCGACTCCTAGTGGACTGGACGCCAATGACAATATGAGAAATTGTGTTGTGAGGCGAAAGCGAAGGAGATTCTGATTCTGTCTCCGCCCACCAATATTCTCAGCGGGCAGTCTAGTCTATAGGGGAGATCGGGAGATCCCTGATCCATTATCTAGTCTGTTATTGGGGAGTGAGTGGGGACAGTAATGTACCCCTACTGTAAATGATAAGGATATTAGAAGTCACTGAGGGGTTGTTCTGTATTATAAGGGATAATGTACCCCCTACTGTAAATATGAGGGGTGTGACCATATAAAGGCACAAGGCTGCAGGCTGAGTTATACAGGGAACTCTGAGTATCACTCATGTATTATAAGGGATAATGTACCCCCTAGTGTAAATGATAAGGATATTAGAAGTCACTGAGGGGTGTGACCATATAAAGGCACAAGGCTGCAGGCTGAGTTATACAGGGGGGAACTCTGAGTATCACTCATGTATTATAAGGGATAATGTACCCCCTACTGTAAATGATAAGGATATTAGAAGTCACTGAGGGGTGTGACCATATAAAGGCACAAGGCTGCAGGCTGAGTTATACAGGGGGGAACTCTGAGTATCACTCATGTATTATAAGGGATAATGTACCCCCTACTGTAAATGATAAGGATATTTGAAGTCACCGAGGGGTTGTTCTGTGACCATATAAATGCATAATACATACTTTAAGGCACAATGTAATGCATGGCAGTTTCCTATTGGTCTAGTAACATATAGTAACCAATGAGTATGTACCATGTACTGCATTTAAAGGAACAGTAACACAAAAAAATAGTGTTTTGAGTAATGAGAATATAATGTACTGTTGTGCTGCACTAGTACAATTTTATTCAGAAACTCTACAATAGTTTATATAAACAAGCTGCTGTGTATCCATGGGGACAGCCATATAGTTTTATTTAAACTATAGTAGAGTTTCTGAAGCAAACTCACCAGTTTTACCAGTGCAGGGCAACTCTACTTATTGTTATTATTTGTCATTTACTTTAATTATTGGGTGTTACTGTTCCTTTAAGGAATAATATGAAATGAATGGAAGAAGACCCAGTACCACTATATAATTAAAGATACACGTAAAAATATATTTGTAGTGTTGGTCATCGTGTCAGGGGTGAATCAGACATTCTAAGAAAGGGAAATTCAAGGGACTAAACAGGGAAAAGAATGTTGTGCAGTAAACTTATTCCCTTAGTCTGGAAATTCCCTCTTCACTGCCTGGAATTCCTTCTCTTATCCACAGGGAGGGACTGATTTCCATTCAGACTTTCAGGCATAGGAGCCCAACGTGGGGAGGAAATGGGAAACACAGGGATAGTGGGGCAACCTATTATCAATATATTAAGGACATCGAGACATTTTGTGCCTTCCTTCCCCTTTAAACAAAACAGATACTGTTTGTCCATATACTGCAATATTTTTAAAGGGATACTGTCATGATGTAATTAACTATTACATCAGTTAATAGTGCTGCTCCAGCAGAATTCTGCACTGAAATCCATTTCTGAAAAGAGCAAACAGATTTTTTTTATATTTCATTTTGAAATCTAACATGGGGCTAGACATATTGTTGATTTCCCAGCTGCCCCAATCATGTGACTTGTTCTCTGATAAACTTCAATCACTCTTTACTGCTGTACTGCAAGTTGGAGTGATATCACCCCCTCCCTCTTCCCCACCCAGCAGCCTAACAACAGAACAATGGGAAGGTAACCAGATAACAGCTCCCTAACACAAGATAACAGCTGCCTGGTAGATCGAAGAACAGCACTCAATAGTAAAATCCCATGTCCCACTGTGTACTATTCAGTTACATTGAGAAGGAAAAACAACAGCCTGCCAGAAAGCAATTCCCTCCTAAAGTGCTGGCACAAGTCACATGACTGGGGGCAGCTGGGAAATTGACAATATGTCTAGCCCCATGTCATATATCAAAATTGAATATAAAAAAATCAGTTTGCTCTTTTGAGATTTCAGAACTGATGCGTTTTGAAAACAAACATGTTTTCCCATTACAGGATCCCTTTAAGCTGGCCAACTACATCAAAGTCACCCTTTAACCTTGAAAGCAGCGAGTAAGTTGCAGGTAAAACTCCCTGTGTAAAATGTATAATGAAGCAATAGAATTCTTAATGAATCAGATGAAAGTTGAGTGTAGGATTGGGCGGACCAGGGATGACTTTGACGTAGTTGGCCAGCTTAAATGAGATGGAAAGGCTAAAAATAAGTCATCTTTAACAGACATGTCTATTTAATATATAGATATAGTATAATAATGTCTATATAAATACACCAGTAAACCCTCAAAGTAATGCTGCTCTGAGTCCTCTGTCAAAAGAAACACAGCATTTCTTTCCTTCTATTGTGTCACATGGGCTTCTGTATCAGACTTCCTGTTTTCAGCTTAAACCTCCAGGGCTAGGGCTTGAGCATGCTCAGTGTGATCCTCTCTCCCTCCCTTTTCTCATCTCCCTCCTCCCCTGCCCTCTGTAATGTGAGCCCAGAGCTATGAGTGAGCAGAGAGAGAATATACAGAGAATCCACGCGCACTCAAAGGCCTTTCAATACAGTTTTGGTGCACAACTCCTTTAAGGGAGGCAACCTTCCCCCAATGATCAAGTAAAAAAGGTGAAGGCTGGCACACAAAAGCGATTCAAACCAAGGTTGAACCCCTTGTGCATTTATTGGGTCACAATGTTTCGGGGGCATTACCCCATCGTCATTGTTGTGATGCAATAAACGCACCAGGGGTTTAACACCGGTTTGAATCGCTTTGTGTGCAAGCCTTCACCTTTTTTCCTTGAGCAGGGAGAGACTCAGGCAGGAAGTGATGTCACACTTAGCTAATATGGCAGCTGCTATCCTAAAGAAACAGAGTATCTAGAGCTGTTTACTCATGTATGGTAAAGCATTCTGCCACATAAATATAGTGTTATAGCTTGCACTATTGTGGCTAATCTATTGGCAATTAACTACTTCAGTAGTTTTCCTTCTCCTTTAAACATACTGCACATACCTCCCAACATTTTGGAAGTAAAAAGAGGGACAAAAACAGTTTTTGCACGTAGCGCTGCAATTTTTTGACCACAACCATTTTTTGCCCACCCCTCCTAATTAACATGTCTACAAAATATGTCAGGTTATGAAAGTCTCAAAATAGTTATCCTTATCTAAACTGTTACACTTATTTTCTTATCTCAAAATTGTTAAAAAGTATCTTATTTGCACCTGTTAGATGTTCTGGACTCTCTGCCAAAAGCCAATTAAGTTAGAAAAATTGTTTCTTTTTCTGGCTGTACAGTGCAGAGAAAATAGGGACTTTCCAGTACAAATGAGGGACTGCAGGTTGGGCTGTGAAAAGAGGGACTGTCCCTCTGAAAATGGGACATGGTTGCAATATATGGAAAACAATCCCTGTTTTGTTTAAAGGGTAAAGCATCTTTAGTAGCTGTATGCACAACGTCTCAATGTCCTTAATATATAAATAATGTGTTAAGTGCAGAGGACCTCTTGTATTTGTCTATATGTATTTTGTGGTCACAGCATCATTACACCCCCGCCTAATGGTTTTACAAATTAGTGATGAGCACAACTTTCCCTTGTTTGTTATAGTTGAAGTAGGGCAACCTGCAACTCTTCCCTTGTTATTGAAGTATATTAGACCTAATATGACCTTACCTGGTCCCTCCACCTGCTCAAGCCATGCCATCTCCCTGTGTGGAGGAGTGCTCAAAAGTTCATACTGCCCCCATGGGGTCTCCCTATTAATATTGCTAGTGAGTGTGAGCTCTGTAGGTCAGTAACAACTGGGATGTTATTGGTCAGATCTCAAGTTATTTAATGAATGTCTGTTGAACTCAGGACTCCAACATTACTATAGACATTCCTGAGTGGGTATGAGCTGACTCAGGGCAGACTTGATCAGAAATGGCTTGAAATACAGGTTTGAATACTCCATAATTTAAAGGAATTGTTCAGTTTAAAACAAAAACTGGGTAAATAGATAGGCTGTGCAATATAAAAAATGTTTCTAATATAGTTAGTTAGGCAAAAATGTAATGTATAAAGGCTGGAGTGAGTGGATGTGTTACATAACAGAACACTACTTCTTGCTTTTCAGCTCTCTTGGTTTCCACTGATTGGTTACCAGGCAGTAACAAATCAGTGACTTGACGGAGGGCCACATGGGTCATAACTGTTGCTTTTGAATCTGAGCTGAATGCTGAGGATCAATTACAAACTCACTGAACAGTTATGTCCCATGTGGCCCCCCTTATAGTCACTGACCCTCAGAGTTCGATAGCTGAAAAGCAGGAAGTAGTGTTCTGTTCTGTTTCACATCCACTCACTCCAGTCTATTTCCATTTCCCCAGTTTTATTTTTACCCTGAACTGTTCCTTTAAAGACTAATAAAGATTCTGCTCAAATTCCTGGTCAGACACAAAGTTGAAGTTGGAGACAATGAGGGGACACGGCGCTTCAGGTTTCTCTGCACACAGTGATGTTATTTTCTTGCACCTATCAGCGCCGGCCTTGGAATGGAACTGCTGCCAGCCGCGGGGGAAACGGAAGGAGAAGCGAGAGAAGATTGTTCCTTATTTTTTAGTAAAAGAGGTGGAAGAAAATTGGCCTGCAAGGTCATATGCAAATACTGGTGCAATGTAACTGCTGAGTTACTCACTAAATGACAGTTTTACTTCTCAAAAATGGCTGGTGTGGAGCAGCAGGATTCTAGGCTGCGGGGAGTAGAACTCTGACCAAAGAACTCATGGAAATGGCCCAATATGAGTAGAATTTTAAAGAGAGCTCACCCCTTGAACACCTGTGCATCATGTACAGGAAAGGTGAGAGGTGCAGTAAATCTACATACTGGACACATGGAAACTGCCATCACATGCAGTGATTTCTCTAGTCTTCAAAGGGTTGTTCACCTTTAAATTAACTGTTAAGTGAAATGTAGAAGGGGATCTGATTCTGAAACAATTCGCAATTAATTTTCATTTTTTATTATTTGTGGCTTTTGAGTTATTTAGCTTTTTATTCAGCTTTTTATTCTCCAGTTTGCAGTTTCAGCAATCTGGTTGCTAGGGTACAAATTACCCTAGCAACCATGCATTGATTTGAATAAGAGACTGGGATATGAATAGGGGAGGGACTGAATAGAAAGATGAGAAATAAAAAGTAGCAATGACAGATGGGGCCAGTGACCCCCATTTGAAAGCTGGAAAGAGTCAGAAGAAGAAGGCATATAGTAATAAAAAAAAAATTAAGGCCAATATAAAAGTTGCTTAAAGGATTCTGTCATGATTTTAATGATGTATTTTGTATTTCTAAATTACACTGTTTACACTGCAAATTATTCATTCTACAATATTCTGCAACATTTAATTCCTGAACCAGCAAGTGTATTTTTTTTAATTTAAGTGTATTTTTTGTAAAATTGGTGTGTAGGTGCATCTCAGGTCATTTTACCTGGTCATGTGCTTTCAGAAAGAGCCAGCACTTTAGGATGGAACTGCTTTCTGGCAGGCTGTTGTTTCTCCTACTCAATGTAACTGAATGTGTCTCAGTGGGACTTGGATTTTACTATTGAGTGCTGTTCTTAGATCTACCAGGCAGCTGTTATCTTGTGTTAGGGAGCTGTTATCTGGGTACCTCCCCATTGTTCCATTGTTAGGCTACTGGCAGTGGCTTAACTATCAGGGGTGCAGAGGGTACAATTGCACCAGGGCCCCCATTGCCTTGGGGCCCATGAGAGCCACGATAATGGTTATGGCAGGCGGTTATCTAGGGGGAAGTTTTACAGCACACATGCCATCAACACTCCAGCACGGTATTTATAGAGGTAAGGGCTCGACAGGGGGGCCCAGGTGCCCATCCTGTACTGGGGCCCACAAGGGAGTAGTTACGCCACTGGCTACTGGGGGGGGGGGAAAGGAGGGGTGATTTCACTTCAACTTTCAGTACAGCAGTAAAGAGTGACTGAAGTTTATCAGAGCACAAGTCACATGACTTGGGGCAGCTGGGAAACTGACAATATGTCTAGCCCCATGTCAGATTTCAAAACTTAATATAAAAATATCTGTTTGCTCTTTTGAGAAACGGATTGCCGCGCAGAATTCTGCTGGAGCAGCACTATTAACAATTTTCCCCATAGCATTTCTATACATTAACACAATACACAATGACAAATGACTCAAAAACATATTAGAGAAAGTTTAGACTTTATACATTTAGACATTTCACAGAAATGGACAGGAATTATTTACAGCAAAGGCTTCCTTAGTGCCCTCTTATAGCAAGCAGTAATAATTAATATAATATTTCTCAGCTTTACCACCATGCAGCAAATATGTGGGCAAAATGTTGCCCCTGCCTCAATTAGTAATTGACTAGCCCCTCCCCTTTTGCCAATTGTGGGGACATGGAAGATTAATTATACCTTGAAGCTGCTGACAATCTGAATCCAAAAATACTCCATCTAAAAAGTCATGTAGAAGTCAATGGCAGATGTCCCTCGTGATCTGGGCTGGGTTTCATTCGATAATCATAAAAAAGTCAAGGTTTTTGGGCGACGACTCGTAAAAAAGGCGTACAATTCGAATTGTTGAATGATTTTGTCAAGACTTTTCCCCCACACTGACTTTTTCAAGCTGATTTTTTTGATAAATTTGGTTGACTCTGGTTTAATTAAAAATTTTAAAGCAATTGAGTTTCAGTAAATACCCCTCTAAAAGTTAAATGAGAACTGCCCCTTTGAGAAATAACAAAAAACACTATTTTCCCCCCTGATTAAAACAACAGGCAAAAAGTCTCCCTGAATCTTCCCGTGTGGACTATCCCTTAGAGCAGTCTGATAGGATTAGCACAGCTCCCACTGACTTCTATAGGACCTCTCAAAGTGTTGTATTAGAGATTTTTGTGATTTTTACACTTCTAAAAATCTAAAATTGTTAGAGTTTTAGTAAAATAAAAATTTAGAAAACCACAAATTTTTTTAAAAAAAATTTGCAATTCGAATGTTAGTAAATGGGCCCCTATGAGTGACCATGTGCCCTGGGGTATAGGGCAACATTGTTAGTTTTATTAGGTAGACTAAAAAATTAAAAGGGAACTAAAGACTTCTGAAAATGAAAGTAAATGTGCAAAAAAGTGCTCCTTTGATTGCTCAATTAATTTAAAAAAAAACTTTTTTTAGGGGGGTTATGACCTTGTTTACTACTGAAGACATAATGGGGCCCCACAAACAGCACTTGGGCTCCTCCATGGGAACAAGGATTTCGTTTTTTTCAGTGTTGTAATAACATTCAACCATTAAAAGAAGGTGACAATAACCTGATGGGCAAGGGGCGAAGTGTGATGTCATTGGGGGTTTGGCTAGTGGAGCAGGGCTGGAAATGTCACAAAGAACAGCTACCTGGGTTTTCTTATAACCTGTGCAGGGAGATAAAAATAAGCTAAACCAACCTTGGCCATTAACCTGTACTACTTATGTATTTAAGGGTGCACTGGCCCTTTAAAAAGAGCAAAACATAACACTGGCTTGGCAGGTTTTTGCAGGGAATGCAGCTATAAACAAATACATTCAAATATGCAATACATCACTTGTTGCTCTCCTAAGCTCACAAAATGAGAATTAGTGACTTCATTATAGAGAAGTTATTCACAGCTTGTGCAGTGAAGGAGGCAAATGTCCTATAAAATTACGTTCCAGCCAATTAAAGCTCAGGGAATTTTCCCTTGTGTCTCTTCATTTCCTTGTAACTCACATATTTGTATTCACACTAGTATCAAAACTTTTATTTCCTGTACCTCGCCCATCTGAAAAAATACTAGATTCCTTCATGCCAACATTACCGCTCACACAAGTGTACGGATTGGACAGTCAGGGCTTCACCCGTGGTGAAAGGCGTATCGGGCTTTTCTACAAACTTAAATCCCTACTACATAAGCGTAAGAATGGTACAAATTAGTTTATACAATGAAAACACCACTGCTTCATCATCACATTCTGAACTCTAACTCATTGTTACAGTATCTCCTTCCTCCATGGGCAGATGTTCCTGATGAGGTCCTCCAGTGGTGGGAGCCCTGAGATAGAAAAACTTGATTCAGGAGTAGTTAAAGAAGCAGGGATTGATGGATTGTGGGATGCGGGATTAGCTGTGTATACTATGAGGTATGGGGCCCCATGATTACTGATGCCCTGCCCTGTTCCTGAGTGACATTGGGTAGAATTATATCACTAGCTTCCCTTCCAGAAGATGGCATGGTCCATGGTCATAACAGAGACTAGTGGATCATACATTTATATTTTCCCGTATTGTTATAGTCCTGCATTGTCCACCATTTTTCATGTTAAATGCTGAATATCCATATGTTCAGGGAGCAGATTATAAATGAAATCATACATATTAACCAGTGGCACGCTTGGACAATAGGACACCAGTTTGTACAGCCCCGTCTTAGACCTACACGCTTGTGAAACCACAACCGAGTCAAGAGCACAGGAAAATTGTTTCCTTGAGGTCTCATTTGTTCTACAACAGCGTTCTCCAGACTTGTTCAGGTCTTTGAGACCCATCATTTAAGCAGGGGACCTCCGTAGCTCATCAAAAAGTTGTTGTCAAATGTAGACATCTTGATCACTTATAGTTCCAAGATTAAGAAGTAAATATTCACCCTCAAATCTCACTTTAAAGCTGATCATCCGGGAATAGCTAAACGAGGCATTCGACCCAAATTTCTCCTTCAACCTGGGTCATCCTCCACTTTGGGAGCCACTGCTCTCCATAGATTTTTATGAGATTGTAGAGAATGGGTTTTGAACTTTACCATTGTATGGGGTGGTTGTAACATGATTCCCTACTTTAGCTGTTCATTATTTAGACGCTGGTTCTTCAGTCTCTGGTATAGGATAATTAAGATTATCATCAGACATAACTGTAATGGAAAGGTGGGGATGGTGTCCTGAGGCTTCTTTAAAAGGGCAGATATAGCTAGAGCTTTGGCCCTTGGTAGAACCTGCAAAGAAGCACAAAATACATCAGTACACATGGAATGCGACTGTCTTGTCTCTAAAGATGGAACCTGTTAGTATCAGTCTAGAAACAATACTATAGACTTTACCATAAACCAGCATATAGTATATTAAATGGCATGGTGTGAGCATTCATGACACTTACCCGAGTGCAACAGTTCACTTGGCAAGGATACAGAAGAGGAGTAGGGACTCTGAATTTTATCTAGACCACCCCCAACACAGCATATACTTTATGAATTGTACAAAAAACCCCAGCAGGCATTAGCATTAATAAAAACTCCAGTAGTACCAGTAATGGTAACGACCCTAACAGCATATCCTACACAAGATGAAGTTTTGCATTGATGCTTGGGAAAAACCATTAGCTGCCATTTTATAAAGACATCATCAGCTTCCCTTCTACTTAGGACTGGCATGCTCTGGCTCAGTAGTCTAATAGCTGAACCAGGTTTGGCTTCACTTAAAGGGGATGTATAATCCCAGAGCCTGACATAAAAATCATTGATTGTGTTTTCATCGGTCATACCGAAGGGGTGGACAGTCTGCACTGGACTATTCTCAGCATAGGGTGAGATTGTTTCTGCAGGATTTTGAGACAGGTCTTTACTCTGGGTTCCCTTGAACGATGGCAACAGTACTGTCGAAGGCGAAGGTAGCAGCTTCTCTTTATCCTTAGTTACACCTTGTTCAGTTCTTGCATCTGCTGTATATAAGGATGATGATTTGTTGTCCTTCTGCAATAAATAAAATCAATGCTACACCATTATAATTCTATTCAGATTTCCTTTATGTCTTTGTATTAAGCTTGTGTATCATTGAAATGATGTTGCTGTTGTCAACCCCCCCCCCCACCCCATTAAATATATAGACTCCAGGACCCTCATACCACCCTATTGTCACTATTAATGTCAGATAGTCCTGGCAGAACCCATAAGAGAAGGGGCTTATCCAAAAACAGGTAGGGTTTGGGTGAATGGAGGATGTGTCTAGGTTTAATATGGTATAGCCCAAAACATTCCAATTTTCCTTATATGATGGATTGACAGGATATGCCCTTAAAGCTGACCATACACTATAAGATCTGCTTGTTTCACGAGGCTGCTAAACAAGCTGATCATTCACCCTGGTGTGTTCACCTAAGGTGGGGGATACCGGGCTTAATCCAGTCATTGGCCCTAGGGTCAAACAATTAGATTACAATGGCGTTAATACAAATCATCAGAATTATGGATCAATAATTTGGTTCTTGATCAGATGGGAAATCAATCCTTGACAATTGTCATCTGCCTGATTTTCATCCAGTTATCAGCGGGTGGGCCCATTGGAAGACCCCGTAAACAGGCAGATAATCTGCCCAATTGGTCTAAAGGGCTACTTTAAGACAAATATTACTAATATTTCTTTTGTCCTGACCAAGTGCGTTCATGAACATGGGCTCCCTCTGAGACCCCAATTCAAACGCCCTTTCTGAAACTGGGCCTGTAAGTAACTGGATCTTTTCAAAAACAGCAGATAAAGAATATCATGTTCTTACCTCGGTGCCCATGGCACGAACTGGAAAACAGAAAGAGAGACACGTAAGTTTGTACCACATAGCACAAACACTTACAATACTGTGGTGGAAACTGGGTGGAAACCCGATTCCTTAAAGGATAAAGAATTCTTTCCTACCCACCTACCATTCAGGTACTTCTATGAGCAGTTACATTTTGGTATCTTTCTGCTAGAGCTTTCTGGTCCAGGGGACTAAGGGTACATTTTGTACCTCTGTGGGAGAGGGACAAAGTGCTTTAAATTGCCCCTCCCCCCCATTTAAACTGAACTGGAATCAGACCCAATCACCTAGTGCTGTGAAGTGAGTAGGAAAACTAGTAAATATGAAATAACATTGGGTTTTACTAGAGTACTCTAATTGCAAATTGCAGATTTTAACACGGGGATCCCCACCCTTTTTTACCCATGAGCCACATTTAATTGTAAAAAAGAGTTGGGGAGCAACACAGGCATAAAACAAGTCCCTGGGTTTGCCAAATGAGGGCTTTGATTGGCTATTTGGTAGCCCCTATATGAACTGGCAGCCTACAAGAGGCTCTGTTTGGCAGGACATCTGGTTATATGCAACCAAAACTTGCCTCCAAAACTGGAATTAAAAAAAGCATCTGCTTTGAGGCCACTGGGAGAAACAGCCAAGGGGTCGGTGAGGAATGTCTAAATGAAGCAGTGGGTTGGACTAGAAAACTCTGGTTGAATCTCAGGGGGGGGGGGGGGGAAGGCATTCTAGCTTAAGCAGTAGTTACAACAAGGAAATAAATACTTTTAAGCTATAAAGGTCTTTATTCATCCAGGTTGTGGTATATCTTGTATGGCAGGTTGTGGTATATCTTGTATGCCAGGTTGTGGTATATCTTGTATGCCAGGTTGTGGTATATCTTGTATGCCAGGTTGTGGGATATCTTGTATGCCAGGTTGTGGGATATCTTGTATGCCAGGTTGTGGTATATCTTGTATGCCAGGTTGTGGGATATCTTGTATGCCAGGTTGTGGGATATCTTGTATGCCAGGTTGTGGTATATCTTCTAGAGCAACTGGACTTGAAATCAATGATTACTCAGCAAGTCCAGTTGCTCTAGATTTACTTCTACTAGAGATGCATTTAAGCATTAATTGAAACACTACAATGCTGAATTAGTCAGATTAACTACCCCATTATGTTGAATTAAATACAGTACAGATTTTATATTTTTAAAACAGAAAGACATTAGTTAATTGCCTTTTAGTTGTCTCACAAAGTCTAAGTCTAATTATATCCTTCCTTTTTACGTTGACATGATGCCTCCACCCTCGTCATAACCCAGTCTCACACATACCTATTCTGTCCGTTCCCTCAACACCTCTTTACCACATCTGCTTTCACTCTACTTAGTAACATTAGTAGACGGATTTCATGATCAGTCCCACCCCCCCATTGGAGCTTGCAGTCTATCTAAACCTCTGATCAGATTTTTATCAAAAGCCAATTAATAACCCGTTTTATTGGAATATAAAATACAAAACTCTTTACAGATATAACCCTGGTTGGAATCGAACCTAAAACCCCATGTTGCAAGGCAGCAATGCTACCCACTGGAATGTTAAATAATAGGAGCTTTTAATGTAATATTTTAGGCTGAAATGTGCCTCAAAGGGGGGAATGTAACAACAGACTTGAACTTTGATCCAGGCATAGTAACCCTTAGCAACCAATCAGATGCTTTAGAATAAGCAACCTAGCAAGTGCTGTTTGCTGAATGGTTGCCATAGGTTACAAGACATGTTATTACATTACCTTTTTACAATGGCAGCTAAACAGGGATTTTAAAACTCATAATACAAAGGTTTTTTTAAAAAAAATTATATAAAGTGGCTTTGTGTGTGTGGGAAAACTCTAGAGAATTATGCATCGTCATCAGCAAAAACTGTTACTTCCCCTTTAACTACGGAAAAATGAACAAGAGACACGAAATACACCCAACTTTAGTTTTCCACTACGCAAAGGTTCCTACGTCTTCCCATATAAAATGGGGAAGCCGATAAAAATTATTTTTGCTACCTATAAATGAATGTTCCAGTATAGTTGATTGCATAATGCACATTAAGAGATGGAGAGATCCTATGAACAAATTTAAAGACCAGGATCATTAGGACTCCTGGCTGGTACAGTACATTTACTATATAAAGTACAGTATTTCTTGTTTAGTTTCTATTTCTTCAGTTAATAAAATGCCTAAGAAGCTTTAAAACAGGAAATAACTTTCCTAATTTTGTTGTGTTCTCTATACATGCACCAATGCAAATCACATACGCAGGATCGGATTCTTACCTATGCTCTTCAAAACACGTGTATTGGTAAAAAGTAATAATATTATGAATCCTAAAAAAATCAGGCCAATAGTCACGGGAATTATGATCCAAAGTGGGGTACCTGAAAGGGAATAGATTAGAGTTGAATTAAAGTTTTTAAGGTCATGGGGAAGAATATGCAGAAATATATATCCAGGTTAATAGATTAATGATAAAATCATTGGCTAATGCAATCAGAAGTTAAAGGCCAAGTATCAAGATCTTATTTTCTTGTTACATGGCAGGTAATGTTATAGGGACATCAGCTAGAACTTCAATGGCAGAGATGGAGACAACAGTGAGACACTGCAATATTTATAACAGAAAGAAGACCAGGGGCCACTTTAATATTGATTAGAATAAGTAAGAAAGTTCTCTGCACACATATGTTATAGTATCATACAAACAACATGGCAGCTCCCACCCATTCATATATATATATATATATATATATATATATATATATATATATATATATATATACATAATATGTAATCATATATCCTTGTTATGAAGTAAGACTATTGTGCATATTGTTATGTTTGTTGTGCCTTTTGCCACTTCTATAGCCAAGGTTGCCACTTTATGCTGTGGGTCATTGTTATTATTTGAAATTGCTGATCTAATAAAGCAAAGAAATGTTGGGACATTTGGCCAGATCTTGTTTATTGTTACTGTCTACTGAAGATACAATGCTTTTAGTAAGCTTATTTGTATCCAGGGGGTACCAAAACAATCAGTGTAGGGTAACACAGAGCTGCTATTTTGGACTTTGCATCTAGTGCTGAAGTAGTTGTAGACTGGAGCATAGTAAATTTACTAGAATACTATGGCAACAGTAAGACAATATGGCTATGGTGGGACACAAACTATGGTAGAGCAAGATGGATATGGTAAGGCAAGATGGCTACAGTAGGGAAAGACGGCTTTGGTAGGGGAAGATGGTCATGCTAGGTCAAGATGGTGATGTTGCAGCATGATGTCTATGGTAGAGCAACAAGGTGATGTTATAATAAGATTTCTATGGTAGAGCAAGAAGGTGATGTTATAGCAAAATGTCTATGGTAGAGCAAGAAGATGATGTTATAATAAGATGTCTATGGTAGAGCAAGAAG
>CM044443.1:8020230-8030506 GCA_024363595.1 Xenopus borealis
ATATATATATATATATATATATATATATATATATATATATATATCAGACAATAATAAACAAATTCTATGAAACTATATGCTGGTTATGTGTTGTTTGGAGAGGGTATTACACTTTCCCACATAAGAATCACTTCCCCTTAATGGGTTTATATTCTGCTTTTGCATATCAGCCAGACCCTCCTGTATTGCATGTGCTGTGCCCTTTATGGAAGGGAAACATCATGTCCTGTGATTTATTGGTGCAATACTTACCACTTAGCACTGATTTAAAGGCACAGACTACGTATTATTTTGATGAAGGTATTGAATATGGTACTTTGTGCCTAGAATATTCTGATTTACTACACTAATGCTGTAGAATTGAATATAAACTCCATGTCGCCTTGTTACAGCACTACAGAATATGCTAGGGCGTAATTAATAATCTAACAATAAATTACATGTACAGAGGACCTTTTTCTTTTAAATCTAGGACTGGCCTGCAAAGATTGCACAAAATTAATAGAAGCGAGTATGTGGTAAATGCAGTATGGCAACATATTTCTCAACAGGGTAAAAAGCCAATATACTGGTTCCTCTGAATTTTCCATATAAACGCAAGTGGTTGAAAACTCCAGTACATCAGGTCTCAGGGTCCCCTTGAGCATTACATCCCATTCTGTGCTTTTTACTAATGCACTTTGCCTCATTGACAAGCCAAAGTACAAAGAAATTTAAAAAATTACCAGTTTTCTGAACCCACAACTCAGTGCTCTCCTGGATAGCATTTTGGCGTACACGTGAGCCTAACTTTTGTCGCCATGTTTTCTGCATAAGTAACATTGCTTCCAGCATTTCAATGATTCTATGCGAGTTGGGTTTGTATAAAACCCGTGCACCTTGAAATTTAGAACTTTTTACTGTGCTCTCCCATTAGTTTCCCTCTACCGTCATTATATCTGTCCTCCCCTTCTACACCTAGAGATATTTGGGTTTATACATTTTTGGGACTGGTGGAGTGTCCCACAAGTTTATTGTCATATCATAGGCTACGACAACCTTTAAGTTTCCTTGTTGCTCTAGTTCCGACAATGACCAACTAGTTTCTGAGCTTCTCAGCCACCCAAAAAGCTTTCTCACCTGTTGTGCTTCCCTCCATAAGCTCCCCACCAGCAGAAAGAAGAGCCAGTTGATAGGTCCAACCTTCATAGCTTTAGAAATACAAATTTCAAGCTGGGCAGATGCCTATGTCCCACCAACTCATAGACAGTGATCTCCTGTGGTCAGGCGTGAGTCCTCTAGTCCAGCAAAGTCATTAGCTGATCCACATCATCTTTCATTGTGTCCTAATTGTACCTTCTTACAATCTCAGCACTTTCACTTGGTCTTCTGGTTTTGCTGTGACTCAAATTCATGCCCCCCTCTGTGTGTTCTCACTCATGAACATGGTTTCCAGGCAGTGTTGTCTCATTATCAACACACTTAAGATTCTGGCTCACAGCTGCTACAATATGCTAGTGTACTTTGTGGAATAAGGGAAGGGAGGGAGGGGTTTAACCTTAAAGGGCTGGCTGCTAGGGTAATGAAGGGGTGGCAAGTTTGTTTTACAGTGTCATTTCAGGGAATTGGGAGAGGCCCCTCTAGAACCAGGAAGGAAATATTTCTCATATCGTTTGGACAGGACTGAAAACTCTGCTGCATAAATGGACAGTTTCATAAAGAGAGGCAGCAGGAGCATGAGTCGAGAACGCAATGCCTCCTGGGTTCTAAAAAGAGTTTGTTTTAAAGGGATATTAGAATATTAGATATGTCATTGGAACATAAAGTGTTCACTTCTACTTGACAACACATGTTATTGATTAAGCTTGAAACGAAATCAAATGGGGTGGTGAGCAATATGGCGCTTGTGAGCCATTGGTTGATCTCTACAACTGGGGTGGAGTCTGGAAGAAAATAAAAAGATAAAGAGCTCCGAGTGAGGCAGAACAAACAAACCCTTGCACTTGCAAAACATTTACGTATGTAATTTCTGAACCTTTACTGTGATGGATAATGAAGGCTTTATCACAGGAAAACTACAACCCCAAAATGAATACTTAAAGGGATACTGTCATGGGGAAAAAATGCATCAGTTAATAGTGCTGCTCCAGCAGAATTCTGCATTGAAATCCATTTCTCAAAAGAGCAAACAGAATTTTTTTATATTTCATTTTGAAATCTGACATGGGGCTAGACATATTGTCAATTTCCCAGCTGCCCCAAGTCATGTGACTTGTGCTCTGATAAACTTCAGTCACTCTTTATTACTGCTGTGCTGCATGTTGGAGTGATATCACCCCCTCCCTTCCTCACAGCAGCCTAACAAAAGAACAATGGGAAGGTAACCAGATAGCAGTTCATTAACACAAGATAACAGCTGCCTGGTAGATCTAAGAACAGCACTCAATAGTAAAATCCAGGACCCACTGAGAGTATAGTGAATTATTTGCAGTGTAAACAGTGCCATTTAAAAATAAAAACTACACCCAAAAAGTCATGACAGAATCCCTTTAAGCAACAGTTTATATCAAAGTAAGTGGCATATTAAAGAATCTTACCAAACTGGTATATATATATATATATATATATATATATATATATATTTATTTAAGTAAGTATTGTCCTTGTATATCTCTTGCCTTGAACCAGCATTTTGTGATGGTCTGTGTGCTGCCTCAGAGATCACCTGACCAGAAATACTGCAGCTCTAACTGTAACAGGAAGAGATCACCTGACCAGAAATACTGCAGCTCTAACTGTAACAGGAAGAGATCAGCTGACCAGAAATACTGCAGCTCTAACTGTAACAGGAAGTGATCACCTGACCAGAAATACTGCAGCTCTAACTGTAACAGGAAGATATCAGCTGACCAGAAATACTGCAGCTCTAACTGTAACAGGAAGCAAAAGACACAACTCTTTCATTTTTTAATTGGATCATGTGACCTAACATGTAGGGTTGCCACCTGGTTGGTATTTTACCGGCCTGGCCAATATTTTTGATGGTTGATCCCAATGTTATTAATAGGAAGATAAATATAAAAAGATAAATATCCGGTATTTTTTTCAAGAAAAGGTGGCAACCCTACTAACATGTGTGGTTTGTTTGTGTGCACTGGGAATCGTAGGATCCAAGGGGGCAGCCCTTATTTTTTTAAAATGGCAATTTTCTATGATAACCCAATGGCACATACTACTAAAAAAACTACATTATTATGTTAATAGTTTATTTACATGCAGCAGGGTTTTACATATGAGCTGTTTTATGCAATATATTTATATAGATGCTTACATTGTTGGGGGGCATAGTTTTCCTTTAAGGGTATATTTTGTGCACCTTGTTTCTTGTTCCCTTCATATATGCCACCCAGTTTTGGAGTAGGTGTAGATGAATGCCCATGTCTGCGGCATGGTTTCTATGCCTCTAAAATGCAATAGGAAAGTCTTTGCTCCTCTGTCTGTTGCTGCGGGGGTCAATGTAATCCCTGCAGTGCTGAGCAGACAAGCAGGGGAACCTCACAAAAGTGGTTAGGCTGGTGCATTGGAAAGAGAGTGCTTTATAGTTGCTAAAGAAATAATAGAAATTCCCTGAAATCAGCAGTAAATGTCGCATGACCAAGTGCTGTCAGAAACATCTACACATGGAATTCCAGCTTTGCAGTAAGGGAAATGAACTCTATTTATAACTTATTGTTATCTGCACTTTAAAGAAGACATTTGCCCAACAAATAACAGTAACAGTCACTCATGTGACCCGAAGTTGAAGCTAAGAAAAGCCAGGGAGCAGAGGGGCTGGGGGGGTTCTTACAATAAACATCATTACTTTGAAGCTTTGCAGATTTCCCAGACTCATTAGAGAAGCCCAGTAAAGAATTCCACAAGGTATAGAGTCGGGTAGATTTAGGAAGTCGCTTTCTTTCCGTTTGCTAATTAGTCGTGAAAATAATCTGAGAGAGGAAGTTCAATGGGACATAAAATCTGGGCTCACTCATCCCCCTTCCAGTGTTTATTATTAAAGGGACACTGAACCTAATATGAAATCATCTCTTTATATGAAAGGACCATTAGGGTCATTCTCTAAAACATGTGGCAGGGTTGGCATTGACCTTTAGATGTTTGTGGGTGCTGGGAGTTACACTTTAACAACTACTGAAGGACCCAAGGTTGAGAACACTGGTTTAAAGGAGAATGAAACCCCATGCATCTAGGACCCAGACCTGGAGTTCTCCACACTCTGCTCCCCCAAATTCAACCCTGTTACCAAAAAAGGAGAGCAATGCAGTCAGATTATTTGGCAACATCTCATACTACTTATTATTTTGGCAATTTTGGACCTGGCTCCAACAGCACATGATCACTGTGGGTGATTGCTTCCAAGAGATCCAAGATAGCACCCACTAACATCTCTGTGCTATTCTGCTTTTTGGGAGCAGGTAGGACAAATGGGGCAGTGTTGGGGGTCAGAGTGGCGTGGATTGGGGTAGAATATAGTAGTCAATCCAAGGGTTCTAACTAGGATGCATGTTTTGTTACCACCATTATTTTCTCTGCTGCCACCATCTTGCTCTACAGTTGTCTTCTGCTGTCTCATTGATCAGAAGTACTGATTAACCTCCACTTCTTTCCTACTATTTTTTTTTTTGTTGGGGTTTATTTCATACCTACCGAAATTATAATTATATAAAACAATAATACCCAAATTGTGGCCCTACAGCACTGCTTTAAGGGTTAAAGCCCCTAGCCATCTATATACATACTTATCTTCAGGATATAGTTGAAAGCTTGGGTATATGTTTGAAAGGCACTACCTACTGATGTCCTATCATGTACAATTGTTGGCCAAGACCTGTCCACTTGTATCTATAGTGGTCCCCAGGGTATATTTAACAGCACAATCTATAGAAAACCATTAAATTGTGTCTGTGTCTCAATCTGGTGTTAAAGTACAGTTAATCCAGATTCAAAGATTATTCAACAAATGCATGGAACTATTATGGGCACAAACATGGCTCCATTATAAGTCAATAAGTTAAAACATAAATTTGGCCCATCCTATATTTGGACAAAATATTTTAAGCTGGAAAAGATATAAAGAAAGTTACTGAAGGGAAACTGTATGAATTTTCTGAGTAGTCTAACACATGAAACCATGGCAATGGGACCCCAAAAAAGGTAACTTACCTTGATATAAATGGAGAGCAATGTAATGCCAGGGCTAATTCAAATTCACTCAGTGGACTGAATGATAGGTTCATATAATTCATGAAGCTACTTTCAGGCACACAGTGTTTTGGAGAGGTGGGGGCTTTTTTTCTGCCAACTTGTATCCTGAAGAAGGGAGGTACTACCCCCCGAAACGTTGATTAAGGTGGCATGAATAAAAGGGGTTCACTCCCCGACTGCTAAAGAAGTGTGTGCTGACCATTTTTTACAGAAGTACGGTTGCTAAGGAACCCGGCAGGGTTAACGGTGGACCAGCACCATATTGCAGTACTGTGGAAGGGAGGTGTGCGGTAAGGATTTCACAATTGCTTTTTTTCTGCTGCCATTTTTTTTTCCATGGGTGATGCATAGTGATGGGCGAATCTATCCCGTTTCGTTTGGCCGAAAAATTAGCAAAATTTGCGAATTGGTGATCAACTCGCGAAACGAGTCATGTCACGTTTTCAACACACGTCGCATAGTTTTTTTTTTACGCTAGCTAATTTTCACCGGAGTTTCGAGAATCGTGGGAATTTGCACCTGACGAATAAATTTGCCCATCACTAGTGATATATTCCCAAGAGTCAGTTATTCAGGGTAAGATGGATTACATACAGTTATGAGTTGTTTGAGAGAGAATCAGATATTTTGGTGGACAAATTCACTGGCGGAGGATATGATTGCAAGGCATTGTTTGGGGTATCAGGAGAGGAATAGCAAGGACAGGGCTGCATTGGGTAAACCCAAACGTGATGGAATTCCACAGGAAAGAAAATACAGCCAGCACTCAGTACAATTAAAGAAAAGGATTATAGGGTTATTGACTCCACTTACAGAATTATACTGCTCACAATGCTGGGGGGGTCATATGTTCCCTTAGGGGCCTTGTGGGCCTGGGACGAACATCTCCTAAAATAACAAAGTGAATAGCTGAACACAAACCCATTATCAAACCATTGTACTCAAGCAAAATAAAACAAGAAATATAAAAAGGAAACTGTATTGGCTGAACAATTCTATGATAGCTGGTACAATCAGATGGAAGTGATAAAAACAGAGAAGGGGCAATTAAGCAACTACCCTTAAAGAGGGAACATTATTGGATACAGAGACAGGAGAGACCCCCAATTTCAGTTGCTTTTTTGGAACTATAAAGGAACAATACATTGTTCATTATGGTGGTGGTTTATTGCACATTAATGTCTGTAAGTGTGGGTGCTTGTGCTCCTGTGCAGTACTGGTGCAGTGTTGGACTGGCCCACAGGGATACCAGGAAAACTCCCGGTGGGCCCAGGTGTCAGTGGGACCTCTTGCTTCTAATAATTTGGCCTATTTCATGTTCACTCCCTATTTCTTTATGTGGAAAAAGAGGATTGATAATGGAAGAATAGAGTATAGTAAGTAGATCTAAAAGACTAGGAGAATAAAGAGGTTAAGTGAGGAGAGAAGGAATAATAGTTTGGAAAGTTGGGCCCCTGGTCTAAGGTTTTTCTGGTGGGCCCCTGGCATCGCAGTCCGACACTGTACTGGTGTGACCCACATCTAGGAGTTTGCACCACAGGTCAATGGTGCACTTGTTGTGCAGGGAGTGCCCATGATTTCCAATAGACTTATGAAGTGGGAGGTGCAAGCAGCGAGACAATTGCAGCTCTTTCTGCTCCATACTGGAGGGGCAACACCTGGGAGCACAGGAGGGTGAAACATGGTGCTTTGGATAGAAAGCATTCTTTTTCTGACTCTTTCCAGCTTTCAGATGGGGAGGTCACCGACCCCATTTAAAAATGCAAAAATGCGCTGCAAGGCACAAAAGTATTGTGATTGCTACTACTTCTAACTCATCTTTCTCATCAGGCCTCTCCTATTCATATTCCAGTCTCTTATTGAAATCATTGCATGGTTGCTAGGGGAATTTGCAAACAGACTGCTGAAACTGGAGAGCCGCTGAATAAAAAGCTAAATAAATAAAAAAAAAAATAATAAAAAAAAAAATCAATTGCAAATTGTCTCAGAATATCACTCTCTACATCACCCTAAACGTTAACTCAAAGCTGAACCTCCCCTTCAAAACAACCTGCTTTGATAGCTCTTTGATAAAATCTCCTTAAGTAAACTGTCTTTGAAAATTTTTTTTTTCAAAATGCATCAGTTAATAGTGCTGTTCCAGAAGAATTCTGCACTGAAATCCATTTCTCAAAAGAGCAAACAGATTTTTTATATTTCATTTTGAAATCTGTCATGGGGCTAGACATATTGTCAATTTCCCAGCTGCCCCAAGTCATGTGACTTGTGCTCTGATAAACTTCAATCACTCTTTACAGCTGTACTGCAAGTTGGAGTGATATCATCCCCTTCCTTTCCCCCCCCCCAGCAGCCTAACAACAGAACAATGGGAAGGTAACCAGATAACAGCTCCCTAACACAAGATAACAGCTGCCTGGTAGATCTAAGAACAACACTCAATAGTAAAATCCCATGTCCCACTGTGTTCCGTTCAGTTACATTCCATTCCATTCAGCCTGCCAGAAAGCAGTTCAAACATGGTGCTTTGGATAGAAAGAACTCTTCTTTCCAGCTTTCAGATGGGGAGGTCACAGACCTTGTTTAAAAATGCAAAAATGCTCTGCAAGGCACAAATGTATTGTTATTTCTACTTATTCTTAGGGTAAGGCCAGACGGGAAGATTCGGGGAGATTTGTCGCCTGGCGACTAATTGCCTCTTCTTTGGGGCAACTAATTTCGCCGAACCGCTTCCACCTGCCTTCCAGCAGCTTTAATGAATAATCGCCTGCGCCTATTCACAAGTGGCGCTGGCTTTTCTGAAGTCGCTCGAAGTCGCCTGCAGTTTCGAGCAATTTCGGGAAAGCGCAGCGCCGCGTGTGAATAGGCGCAGGCGATTATTCATTAAAGTCACTGGAAGGCAGGGGAAGCGGTTCGGAGAGATTAGTCGCCAGGCGAATCTCCCCGAATCTTCCCATCTGGCCTGAGCCTTACTCATCTTTCTCTTCAGGCCTCTCCTATTCATATTCCAATCTCTTATTCAAATTCTTTCCTGGTTGGTAGGGGAATTTGCAGCCAGACAGCTGAAACTGGAGAGCTGCTGAATAAAAAGCTAAATAACTAAAACAATAATAAAAAAGAAAACCAATTGCAAATTGTCTCCGAATATCACTCTCTACATTAGGGATGTAGCGAACGTCGGAAAAAATGTTCGCGAACATGTTCGCGAACTTCCGGACAAAAATGCGTACGGAACCCCATAGACTTCAATGGGAAGGCGAACTTTAAAAGCTAAAAAAGACATTTCTGGCCAGAAAAATTATTTTAAAGTTGTTTAAAGGGTGCAACGACCTGGACAGTGGCATGCCAGAGGGGGATCAAGGGCAAAAATGTTTCTAAAAAATACATTGTTGACACAGCGCTGCGTTTTGTGCTGTAAAGGGCAGAAATCACACTACGTCACTCAGGTGATGTTTCTGGACACGGAATGTGAAAAAGCTCACACAGCTACGTGGCACTTGGTTAAAGACTGGGCAAACAATGCCTACAAGGTCAACGTATACACTACTACAGCAGTGGATACGGATTACGGAAAATATTATTGCTGCTTGAAAAACGTCACTCAGGATGGTGTTTCTGGAGACGGTATTATTATTGATATTTAGACAGAATGTGAACAAGCTCACACAGCTAACAGCTCTCTCCCTACACTAGCTCTTCCAAGCACACACAGGCAGAATGAAAAAACGCTGCAGGGGTTCAGTTTATATATGGAAGGGGAGTGGTCCAGGGGGTGTGGGGGTGGTCCAGGAGGGAGAGCTTCCTGATTGGCTGCCATGTATCTGCTGGTCTGGGGGAGAAATGGCAAAAAAAAAGCGCCAGCTAAGGCGAACCCAAATTGGCGAACGTCGCGCGATGTTCGCGAACATTCGGCAAGCGCGAACAGCCGATGTTCGTGCGAACAAGTTCGCCGGCGAACAGTCCGCGACATCCCTACTCTACATAACCCAAACAGTTAACTCAAAGCTGAACCACCCCTTTAAAACAACCTGCTTTAATAGCCCTTTGATAAAATCTTAGGTTTAGGGTTCGGCCGAATCCTTTGATCTTGTGCAGGATTCTGATTTGACTAAATCTTACTACTTTATATGTAATTCCGAACCGTTGGAAGTGAATCTGCAATGTCAGATATCATTATGCAAATGATAAATGTTTTGTAAAGGCTTTGGTGTTTGAGTCATTGTATCCCTGCTCATTACTGTATAAAATGTATGTGAGTTATGTATGTGAGTTATGTATATGAGTTATGTATGTGAGTTATGTATGTGAGTTATGTATGTGAGTTATGTATGTGAGTTATGTATGTGAGTTATGTATGTGAGTTATGTATGTGAGTTATACTCAGATTGATGAACACAAAAGAAACCCCTCAGAAAGTTACAGTTACAGTCAGGCATCTTCACTGTAAACTTCCCTTAAATCTCAACATTTTAGGTCATTTCAGTTCCCTTTGGCATTTCCTTGTTGTACGTGAGAATCTCTGCACTGTCTGTTTCTTGTGGTGCGATGGGGACACCTTGTGGCTTTAATTGTCTTTTTTTAATACATTGGTCTGGGATCAGTAAATGAATTTCAACAAGAGTGTGTGTGTGTGTCCGTGTGTGTGTCTGTGTCTGTGTGTGTGTGTGTGTGTCTGTGTGTGTCTGTGTGTGTGTGTGTGTGTCTGTGTGTGTGTGTCTGTGTGTGTGTGTGTGTGTGTGTGTGTGTGTGCGCAGACACAAACAGTTTACTAATAAATAATAACATGAGTTGTTTAAGAAGAAGGAGTAATTTTTTGTTGCTAGTTGAACTGAAAAGGAAAGAACAATAATAATATAGTACGTGAAATTTCAAGTCACATTTGTGTCCAAAAGAAGAGCCTATGGGAATCAGCACGTACGGGTGAATAGTATGTATTTGTTTATAGACTACTGTAAGATGGTTCTACCAAAGGCTGATTCCTGAGTGATACTCAGAGTTCCCTGTATAACTCAGCCTGCAGCCTTGTGTCTTTATATGG
>CM044443.1:8037046-8049873 GCA_024363595.1 Xenopus borealis
AACTCAGCCTGCAGCCTTGTGCCTTTATATGGTCACAGAGCCCCTCAGTGACTTCTAATACCCAACACAATGCAACTGAGGCTTATAATTAGGAGAAGGGAGTTTTGTATTTTAATTATTACTATTATTATATGCTGTTAAATGTTATAATGTGGGTCCCCCTGTCCCTCCAGGCCCCTTGAATTCATAGGATCTACTAAAACCTTGTTTTGTCACTGCTATCCAACCTTCTGCATAAACTCCAGCTATAGTTTTTATTAGGTCCATTTGGGGGAGCCCTCTGGCTGTAATGTGCACTTTGGTGCATGTAATGTCTACTTTCTAAGGACCTGGTAGTTCCACCTGCAGGAGATTTTCCTTCCCAATCTCCAGGATGGGGGCAACCCCATAGTTTGGAAACCATACGTGCTGGTAACATAAGTACAGGGATGATGAGGATGCATTTGTAGCAAAGTGGAGTAAGTAGGATGAGTTTGTAGCAATGTGGGATTGAGAAAGATAAGTGTGTAGCAGGGTGGTATGAGGAGGATGAGTTTGTAGAAAGGTGGGATGAAGGCAAAGACAGAAACTCTTTCTATCCTCAACACAGCCCCAACTTAATTGCAGGTGCTGCCCTACATTCGTGACAAGATCATATTTCAGGTTGTGAGAAAGATTTGAATAAGCACAAATGCACATGAGCTTTACCTGCTGCCTATTTCCATCAGACAATACAGAAACCTATTGCTGAGAAAGACAATCTATTTTTCTCTTTCAGCATGGATTTTTATCAGGTTCCCTTTGCCAGGTCTTTATGGTGGTGGGGATTGGACTCTAATGAGAAGCTTGTTAGGGGTCTTTCTCCATTTCATTGACCTTTGGGAAGGGAAAGCAGACCCCCATGAATATGGACTGGAAGGAACAGGTGGTGGCAGATTGTGGTTACTCCAGTGGGTGCACTGAATGTGGCCTTTTGTTTTTACTTATTTTCTCTCTCTGTCTCTGTGGACAGTTTAAAATAGATTGGGGAGCTTTGGCCATTTGATGGCGCTTTAACACATCGTTTTTTCTCTTCTGCCCCTGGCCTGTTGTACCAATGCCATTGAAAAACAACTCAAGAATTAGAGAAATAAAGCTGTATATCTGTGTGAGTACTGTGAAAAAAGAATGTTCTGATCCAGTGGTTGGTTTTTTAGCCCAAAGTGAAACCAGCACCTTCAAGTCTACAGAATTGGGGAGTTGGGGGGGGGGGCATTCATTCTCCTTTAACACACGTTCAGCCAATCAGAGAGGAGCTGCTCAGTTCAGTTTTAATTGTCTCCCAGGTCAGACTGGAATCCTCTTCAGTAGGGAAGTCTTCAGCCAGGGTTTTTTTTCAGACTTCAGGCTTCAGTATTTTAGATTTTATGAGACACGTTGCAGGAGTAAGGGTTTTGGTTTATTATTATTATTAATAATAATAATAATAATAATAATAATAATAGGAGTTACTTAGTCTCCCTATTGAATGTAATGTGCACTAACACTGTGAAACTATAGTAATACTGATACTAGGAGAGATGATGGGAAAGATTATGAATCTGGAACAAGGGTGGAGTCCAGGCAATTCTGCTGACCCCCTTGAGCCAACTTGTACAGAACACATGGATCTCTGTTGTTCATACCTGGAAACTATTAAGTTGTTTTTGTGATGTAAATGAATGGTTCCCAGGTAAGGAGTAGGAGGGAGGGAGGGACATGGGAGGTTCAACCACTCAATCTGCCAGAAATAACTGGAAACAAACCAGTTCCATCTCGGTCCAGTTCAACCACAAAGGAGAGAGGGAGCAGGAGGGACAGACTGAGGGAAGGTGCTAGGGATAAGGTGTGTTGTTGTAGAGACAAAGAGTTGTAGGGCTATAAAACATTACAAGTGGAAACTTAATCAGGAGCAGGTGCCTGTGAGACGTCTATTTGGGAGGGGAAGGAATTTGGGGAAGAATGAAGTAAAAACAACCAGAGGACGATTGGAGATATCTGAGAGAGAGAAAAATCAAACCAGGTGAGTGGCTGCTCTCACCTACCTGCTCTGCCATTTGGAATATTTCACAAGGAATGCTACATTATGTGTGAAGTAGCAGGGGATACGGATCAGGGTAGTGTGAGTATGTAGGTGGGAAAGCTCGGAGCTTGGACTTCTTCCAGGAAACACCTGAGAGGTTTTGTCTGGTATTCTTGGCTGAAGAGCTCTCACCCCCTTCCTCATGTGACTGGTCTTGCTCAATGCTGTCCCGTTGCTGCATCTACATATTTGTTCCTCAATTTAAGAGGATGTGCATTCAAGGCTAGCACATTCCAAGGTGGAACTTGCTGATATTTCTGAGATAAGAGCTAGGTCCTACTGCGAGACTGGCATTGTGTTTATAAGTTCTATGCCTATGGACCAATTAATTCCCCCCAGCCCTCAAATACCTGTGGCGGTTGATTTTCTGTTAACATGTTTAGGAAACATCATCATTGGATCAGGATCCCAGCTCCACTATGGATCTCAACAGAAAGCTTTTAATGAAGGCACCACGGGGCTAACCTACAGTATCTATAGGGGTGGCTATAGTGTATGTGTAGATACGTGTTTACTGGAAGGGATGGTGCAGCTGTTATTGTATATTCTGCCATAATTCTTAAAGATATAGCCGAGATTGTTTTGAGGCATAAAAGAAGATAAAATTGAGCTCTCTATTGAGTCAGCAATGCATGGAAAGGGTTAGTGTTGACCCTTTGTGGCCTGTAAGTTTTTTTGTACCACCTCCCTCAGGAATTTACATTAGTGCTGCACTGTAGATGGAAAATACCAGCAATCTATATCAAAATCTATATCAGTCATAGAAATTACTGATAGATCTAAATGAATAAGGGATCACTTGAAAGGCAAGGCTGCCAGCTCAATATTAAGGCTCAGTAGCAGGGGGACTGTTATAGTTTACTATAGTTTAGTGACCCTTATTTGACTGGCAGTCCCCAATACCCCTTGAGCATGCCAATACCAAATATTTATAGTTTTATGGAGATTCATGACTTGTAAGCCTACTTTAGATTACAAGGCCACAAGGACCCCTAACAGTGAAGTAGGATCTAGAAAGCCAAATACTTTTTAAAATGTACATATTCTGACAAATTTAAAATGGGCAAATATGTATTTCTACTCCAAACTACCAAATTGCAAATCTTTGATATATATAGTGTTTAAAACAGTGGAAAATGAACTCAGAACTTGCAATTTACAGCATAAGTTTCCCCACATGTTCTTGGTTAGAAAGATAACAAATAGTAGAGATGAATGCCAGTGGTCTGCTGAATAGTTTGATACCCAATATGCATAGGATTAAAAAGAATGTGGCATCTAGAGACAACAAAATTAAAATTGTGCATATGGATTTTTATGGCTGAGACTTTAGTTTTAAAGTCCCTGTGTTTTATGCATAAAAAACACCCTTTAAGTACAGGGTGACCCCCTAAAGCACCAATTGTGATAAATATGTCTTTCTGTCCAAAGCTAAAGCAAGTTTGTATTTACATCATTTTATCGCCCACATGCCTCAAGTACAAAGAAATAACATCAACAATACGAATGCCATGGGCTCTTCCGAACAGTTTGATACCCAACATGCATAGGATTACAAAACTCTGTGACATGTGAAAACCCCGAAATATTCATAATTCCTAGAAATTTTCATGGTTCAGACTTCTGCCACTGCAAACAAAATACAGTGCCAGTACTGACCATAGCAAAGCATATATATTTATCAAATATATAGTTTTGAAAAATTTTATATGGGTATATATATATATATATTTCTTTCTACCAAAAATCTTTGGTAAATTTGATTTCAGGTAATTGATTGAATATTGGAATGTTGCAGCCACATTTTATGAGGATAAAGAAAATTCAGCCTAAATATGAATGTCAGATCTTTGAAATACTGTAGATACATGAATTACATTTATAGGCTGAAAAGTATCACTATAAGTTCAATACAAATCACAAGCAATGTTTTGTGCAAATTATATTTTATAGGCAAATCAAATAAAATCACAAAAAGATCATTTCTAAATGATTTTCAAACAAATCACTCAAAAATGGTTTCACATTGGTCCCAACAGCACTAATATGTGCCGTAAAGAAAATGGAAGATAGGAAGGAAAGTAGTAAGGGAAAGAAAGAAAGAATTCAGCAATAATAATGGCTGCATTGTAAAGGTCAATTAAATAGTCAATTATTACTTAGCAAAGATAATATCTGTCCACCTGTAAGGAATTTCAGAACACAAAACAATTACCTTTAGAGAATGAATGCAATTAGACACAAAAAGTATAGATCACAGGAAAGAAATCTGAAGATTTAAATGCACTGCATTTAGTCTGCTCTTGTAAAGGGATGTTGAGTTAAAACGCTCAGATGGACTGAAATGTTAAATGAACTTGTATAGATGCTTTAATCATGGTTTGAATGAAATGTAATGCATGACCCAGCTTCTATTTGCTACCTTGCGTTTTTTGGCTGAGATTCTAGCTATCTGTATAACATTCTGTCCCAGTGGCTGCACAGATCTGATCCCCATTATAGGAAGCAGCAGTCCTGTCCTGCTTTATGGCAGCTGAGATTCTAGCTATCTGTATAACAGAGCATTCTGTCCCAGTGGCTGCACAGATCTGATCCCCATTATAGGAAGCAGCAGTCCTGCCCTGCTTTATGGCAGCTGAGATTCTAGCTATCTGTATAACAGAGCATTCTGTCCCAGTGGCTGCACAGATCTGATCCCCATTATAGGAAGCAGCAGTCCTTCCCCGTTTTTCTAGTTTTCTCTCCTAATTATTTTGGATCTATGGGTTCACATACATTATTCTATAGATTGATGACAGTCTTTTGTGGTATCTCATTATCTTTATCAGCCTGAGAAATCACCCCCTCCTTGTCCAACCCCAGAGAGAAGTTATTTACTGGCTGATAGGGTTTTATTGCTTTAGTAATGGCAAAACAGCATTCCAATGTTTCCCCAACAGTTTGACCTCCAATGGTCATTAATAGCATTTGGATTGGGAATCTTGACTACTGATATTAATAAAACAAATATGGCAAACTGGAGCAGCCTGATTTGGCGCAAGGCCAAGGTCACGTGATCCCTAATTGACGTATATGGCTAATGAAAGCATGAAAAGCATTTCATCTAAGATAGCCATAATGGCAATGCCTCTAGATCATATTTGTTGCCTTCAATACATAGCTTTCCAAGTCATTTAAGCTCTGTAATCGATAGATGTTAATCTGATGCTCGGGTGCTATGAAGGCCTATCTTGTCTGACCGAATCCATGGAACAAAGGAGTCTTTCCTACACCTGGAGGGTTGTGGTGAAGCCAGGGAACATGGAGCAGATAACTTGGTCTGTTGTTCTCTATCGTGCTGGGGGGGGGTTGCCAAAGGATTTGATTACTTGTATTAAATGTATTTATATTGGGACATGCATGTAGTGTAGATATATATGTGCCTGTATCACTAGGAGCCTTCCTTGAATTTAATATCCCCTAATGCTTACCAATTCAATATATACACCACTCCTCCATAATGAACAAGTGAACCTTAAAAATAAGTTCATGTGAAATCGATGAGGGTTCTATTCTAAGCACTACATTCATTATTTATTTATTTATTTTAATTCCAAGTTATTAAAGGATTCTTGTATTGTTAATATGAACGATCAGCGCCACCTTCTGACCAGTCTGACCAGCAAGTAGTCAAGGAAGTTGTCAGGAGAAAGAAAGAGGCTGATGTTCTTCTGCTTAGGAAAGATTTGAGAAAGGTTTCAGGCCAGCCCTCTTTCTTTCACCTGACAGCTTTCTTGACTACCTGGTGGTCAGTAAATCAACAATGGTGGGAGGCGTTATATCAAAATTCAGTGATGTTAACAGTACATGTATCCTTTAATATCGTGGAATAAAAAAAAAAAAATAATAATGTACATTGCAAAAGTGATTAGAATAGCCCCCTCATCAATTTCACATTAACTTATTTTTAAGGTTTACTTATGCTTTAAGGAGAACTATATGAATCCTTTAATATCTTGGAATAAAAAAAAAAAAAATGCGTGTACATTGCAAAAGTGCTTAGAATAGCACCATCATTAATTTTACATTCACTTATTTGTAAGGTTTACTTATCCTTTAAAAACATCGGACCCATACAATATTGCCCTATAATAAGGTACACATTGCCTAGAGCTGGTTTATGCTTCCAGTTGTGCATCAATATTACATAAACTGCAGACAGCTGATCACCCCCACTACTTCTCCAACGAAATCTCTGGGCAGACAAGTGCACTCTTGTTAAAAGTGAAGGCGGAAGGGTTGAGGTTGAAGTGCTTCAGTAAACTTTGCACACGGCTGGCTTGTGGTTAGAGCATCAGCTCTATAAAATGTGATTCTTCTTGTGCAAAAACTACCAAGGTTTGGGAAGCACCAGTGCTGGCAGATACTATAGATCGCTTAAAGCAGGGGTCCCCAACCTTTTTCACCCATTAGCAACATTCAGATTTAAAAAGATTTGGGGAGCAACACAAGCGTGAAAAATGTTCCTTGGTGGTTCCAATTAAGGGTTGTGATTGGCTATTGGTAGCCCCCATGTAGACTGGCAGCCTACAGGAGAGAATGTTTGGCAGGACACCTGGTTTTTATACAACCAAAACTTTCCTCCAAGCCTGGAATTCAAAAATAAGCCCCTGCTCTGAGGCCACTGGGAGCAACATCCAATGGGTTGGGGAGCTACTGGTTGGGGATCACTGGCTTAAAGAAAGGGCTGGGCTTGATGGACATCTATGTAGTTTAATTCCTTGCACTGCACTGATAGGATAAACCTGAAGGCTAAGGGGCAAGATCATTCCTAGAAGCAAAGGGTGAACTGACTAACCCACGGGTACTTGTGACTGTGGGTATGAAATTGGGATTGCTTTAAAAACAGGGATGGGTTGAGAACACACTAGGGAGCGTTAATGCTCCATAATATCTCTGTAAATAGATTAATTGCAGACTCACTGCTTACCTCATCACAGCAAGAACAGATTGTCTCCTGTTTTCATACACTCAATAAAGTAAATAATTGCATGTTCCGGTCCGGTGGCGTTCATCTTGATATGAGGCAACGATTCATCAAGTCTTCTTAATCTGTAGGGAAGAAACTTGCAGAGACTTAGAAGGACATAGTGGTGAGAAAGGAAAAAAGATATGCAGGCTTTATGTTGACTCTGTTACAGGTGGGTTTAAGGAATTCTTCAGTTCAGGCCAGCTTTGCTCAGGGTTCCCCGTTAGCTAATTACAAGGTTACAGATATAGGAAAAAATCAATGTATCAGTCATTCAGCCATAGTTCCAAGGATATCTAATAAATTTTCACCCCAGATCACATGATTGACATTCAAGCTGGTATATCTATAATAGCAAACTGATATTCTCCCAAAAGCTCACCATAACTGGGCCTCATATCTCTAGAGGGGGTTCTGGGACCTGCCACCAGTCAAGCCTAAGTGGGGGGGGGTCAAGGGAAGTGGCCTTTGTGGGGTTATGTATTGAGGGATCGTGGTTTTGGGTCTCAGTTGCAAAATTGGCAATGCTACCACACAGTCAATGGCACTGCTTCTTCTGATAATCCTCCTTGTCTTTTTCAATTAGCCTTTAATCCCTTTTTTCAATTGTCTTACAAAAAATCATGAAGGTGTAAGCAAGAACCTTTTTTTGGAGTTTTATACCCTTTTAATTGGTGAAGACATGAATATAAAAATAAAGGAAGCAAACAGACCCTTAAACTGTCAGAAGGGGACTAGAGCAGTCAGTAGAGCAGTAAATGTTTATGAAAAAGGCTTATTTCAAAGTTTGGGAGGCCCTAGATAGACTTTTCATTGGGTTGAGACTAGAGTGAAGCACCATTGGACTGGGCGTGGTGTCCGGGCTCACCAGGGCTGCTGTATTAGGGGACAGCACACCCCAGCCCAATTTCTCCCCCCCCCACTCAGGCCTGGATTTGTGGAGAGGCCACCTAGGCCCGGGCCTAGGGTGGCAGGATTTTATGGGGCGGCATGCTGCCCAACTACACCAACATTGGTTCAGAAATTTCCCATGTGCCAATTCCCATTGCTCCGTCCTGATGATGAAAATTTGAGCAAATAAAAGGGAGGGGACAGGGCGACAAACGACAGCGGGCCTAGGGGAGCCTGCTATGTAAATCCGGCCCTGCCCCCACTCCAAGACCTTTATCCTCAACTAAAGATTTGCATAATATCATTGCAAAACTTTGATTTTATGTAGCACGCCATGGACATGATGACAATTGGACACTTTTTATGCAAAATAAGGCTCTTTCTATGACTAAAACAAATGATAAAGCCCAAGCATGTTAGATCATCTGGTAAAAAGCAGGGCTGCAGATTGCTCAACCCTGCGTCTTATCAACAATATTTACTTGAAACTGGCAATTAGAGGAGACATTGGTGTTTCATTTCATGTTGGCAGTGCACTCCTCTGGAACAGGTCTGCGGTATGTTCTTTCAGTTATGGCAACCCAGTATTACCTAAGATCTGATCTTCTGATTTTGTCTTCTAATGCCTTCTCATATAATCTTATTGCAACAGTCTAGCCTTGCACTTGTTATTTGTGGCCAATGTGCTGTCTTACCGGCGGTGGGTCAGTGGCCACAAGAGACATGTTGGCATGGAGGTGGGGTATCTGGAATAGTTTGGGGTAGGGGGATACTAGAGGGTCTCAACTGAGCTGTTATAGAGATGAAGCCAGTCATTGTCAGTGGGTTCTCTCTGCTCACTCAACCATATGCCTATACCTTGGCCATTTCCCATATCTATATGAGGACAAATAGAAAAAATGGAGGAAAGGATAGATAATTTTAGGAGAAATGATTAAAAGAATAAAGAAAGTGAACACAGACAAAAGGAAAACCAGTTGGCAGTCCGACACTGCAAAGCCTGCTGGTGGAACAAAATTAAGATGCAATTGCTTGCCATTTGCTATCTGGCACACCAACAGAGTAACTAATTAGCAGTTAGCTTTCACTGGGACAGTAGTGTTAGAAAAATGAAAGCAACAAATGATTGGTTGCTACAGGTAAGTCTTCCTCATATTAAACATTAGTGTTCTGATCAGTCTGCTCTCATAACTATTGAATTGAAACATTTAATTATCTTTTATTAGGATGACTAAGGAGGAGAAGAATGAGAAGGAGGCCCTCATTGAGTTCTTTTCTTCATACCGGGAACTGTTTGAGTTCTTCTGCAGCAATACCACCATCCATGGGGCAATACGGCTGGTCTGTTCCAGGAGGAACCGCATGAAAACGGCCTTCTGGCTTGTCCTCTTCTTGGCTACATTTGGCCTAATGTACTGGCAGTTTGGCCTCCTCTTTGGCCAGTACTTCAGTTACCCAGTCAGCATCAACCTCAACGTCAACTCAGATAAACTCCCTTTCCCGGCTGTGACCGTGTGCACCTTAAACCCATACAGGTGAGTGCTGGATCCTCTTCTTTGTAGTAACAGCAATGGGGTAATTTTCTCCAACACACAGTTGACTTGTATGGGCTGTTGGCTTATTCTTTAAAACATATTGTTGAAAACCGTCTTTCTAACCTTTCCTAACTATGGTAGAGAAAGAACATTTAGAGTTGTCTTCAGCCCTTCAGTTGTTGCTGAACACCCAGTATTCCACCAATAACCTTGTAGACGTTGGATAGCCATGATGTGTATGAATGTTAAATTGTTAACTAATATGTGAGTTATTCTTTTATGAGGGCCACCATTGAAGGAGGACTGGTAAGAATTCTGCCAGGATCCCCATGGCAGCAGGGGGCCTGGACAAATGCAATGGTCAGATTTATGGGTGGGACTAGAAGGGTTGTGGCCTAAGTATAGACTGGTGTGGGTGTATTTGGTTGTAGGATAATAATCCATTGGGGGATGGACCTTCTAATGCAGAATATATGTAGAATGGGGCCTCAGGATGTTTGAACCATCAACTGGTCCCTTTAAAGTCAAACAATATCTCTTTTTCAACATTTTTATTGGGTTTTCCAAAAACATACAGAATTTACTTTATCACAGCATAAATTGACTATGATTAAAAGAAATTACAAACAATATCTCTGTTGTACCCTAAAACAAACACTGTGCCCAAGTTCTGGACTGAGAGGTCAGCATGGAGCTCACCATAAACTTTGGAATAGATCTTGGGCATGACTGTACAAACTGGGTAGGATAATATATCCAAGGGGATCAAAACTTGCCAGCCCACTCCTGAACTAAGAGGTCATCAAGTGTTGGTGCTCACCATAAACTTTGTAATGGGTGTGACTGTATAGGACTGGGTGTGATCCTGGCCACATTTTTGAAATCGTATTGGTAAATTTCCAGCCTTCCTGAGGCTAAGTATTCTTAAACTGTGGGTTGGGAATCCTAAAATTAGGCCCGTGTGTGTTTTGGGGTTTGTTTTATCATACCTTTTGCTACAATGAAATGTGCTTCTATAGAAGAAGATCTGAGCTTATTGATAGCCCTTTATGTCTCACTGTTATCAGTAAAAGGCATTATGTGTACTTAACCCTCACCGTTGCTTCTAGGTACAAAGCAATTCAGAATGATCTGCAGGAATTGGACAAGGAGACCCAGAGGACGTTGTATGAGCTCTATAAATATAATTCAAGTGGGGTGCAAGGATGGATTCCTAACAGCCAGAGAGTAAAGAGGGATAGACCAGGACTCCCGTACCTACTTGAGTTGGTGCCTCCAGGATCTGAGACCCACAGAGTGTCACGGAGTGTCATAGAAGAAGAATTACAAGTCAAACGCAGGGAGTGGAATATTGGCTTTAAGCTGGTGAATATTATTAGTCCATGTACCATAATTCACCTTCATCGCTTTAATTGCCCTGTGCCTGCTCATCGTTCCTCTCCTTGTCTTTACTAGTGCAACGAGACTGGGGGCGACTGTTTTTACCAAACCTACACTTCAGGCGTGGACGCCATACGAGAATGGTATCGCTTTCATTATATCAATATCCTCGCTCGTGTACCCCAGGAAGCAGCTATTGACGGGGAACAACTCGAGAACTTCATCTTTGCCTGCAGATTTAATGAGGAATCCTGTACCAAAGCGTGAGTGTGTGTGTGTGGTTATTCATAGCTTTGTGATTCATTAGGAAGAATAAAAGACAAATCACAAGGGATAATGTACCCCCTATTGTAAATGATAAGGATATTAGAAGTCACTGAGGGGTGTGACCATATAAAGGCACAAGGCTGCAGGCTGAGTTATACAGGGAACTCTGAGTATCACTCGTGTATTATAAGGGATAATGTACCCCCTACTGTAAATGATAAGGATATTAGAAGTCACTGAGGGGTGTGACCATATAAAGGCACAAGGCACAAGGCTGAGTTATACAGGTCAGGGGACTCTATGCTATTTTATAGCAGCTGGTACAATCCACACATATCGATGACTCTACACAATCCTGTCTATACACCTCTATGAAATATGCTCCTCATCCTCACCTGCAAATGAATCCACTCGGATATCTGTATAGCTACTGTTAACCTTAATAAATTAGTCATTTTTTATATGATATTTTATCAACAGGAATTACTCAAGTTTTCACCATGCGATATATGGCAATTGCTACACCTTTAACCAAAACCAAAGTGACCAATCCAACCTGTGGAGTTCCTCCATGCCCGGAATAAAAAATGGTTTGTCTGAAAGCTTTATATCACTGCATGAATATCTTTAGCAAACAATGTCAATTATTATGAAACAATATGTTTATTTTTTTTTTTTTTACTATTTAGGAATACTCAGTATGTGCAGCTGTGGTATCAGTTCTGTTACTATAGTTAATAATAAAGCTCTGAATTACTGGAAGGTCGTCTCCCATAGACCCCACTTCAATCATACAATGCAAATCTTTAAAAATGATTTCTTTTTTCTCTGAAATATTAAAACAGTACCTTGTACTTGATCCTGACAAACTGAATCCCTATTGGAGGCAAAACAATAATTAAATGTTTTTTTAATAGACCAAATTACAGAAAGACCCCTTATCCAGGTCGCATACCTGTGGCTCCCTCTTATTCAGATCCTCTTTGTCACAGAAGATCTACAGTAAATAACATTCAAAGCTGATTAGAATTAGACAATTCTTTGGCCAGGCTGCCCAAGCTTTCATCCCTGTATGATTGTAGCTGGCTGGGAGCAGATATGTTTACCTTGAAACAAAATGATGGTGTCTTTCAGGTCTGACCCTCGTCCTTCGGACTGAGCAGCACGATTACATTCCTTTACTTTCCTCGGTGGCCGGAGCAAGAGTTCTTGTCCATGGACACAAGGAACCAGCCTTCATGGATGACAGTGGTTTTAATATTCCTCCTGGGATGGAGACCTCCATTGGAATGAAAAAGGTAAAAGCAGAAGTATAACTATTATACTAAGCCTACAGATCTTAAATCATATACATATATTAACCTCAAGGTGCTCCGAACTACAGTGACCCTATATTTTCAATGATAAACCCCCTTCCTTTAATTCAAGTGTAGATGATTCCTAATAGTCAGCGCTAATCCGGTGGAGCAAGTGGTCAAAGTACTGGTCGTATAGGCTGGGGCTTCATATGTTCATGGTGGTGGTTGGAACCCAACATAGCTGGAAGATAGTTATCTTGCAATGTTCTGGACAAGCTCAATGACTTAGCAATGTTTATCAGGGCTGCCAATAGAAATCACGGGGCCCTGCCCACCCGAGCACCCAAGCCCCGCCCCTAATCCCCGCC
>CM044443.1:8059279-8082685 GCA_024363595.1 Xenopus borealis
AATGCTCTGTTATACAGATAGCTAGAATCTCAGCAGCCATAAAGCAGGGCAGGACTGCTGTTTCCAATGAGGATCAGACGGAATCTGTGTTTTGATATGAGGAGTCATATAGGGGTGTTTTGACCATTGATGGATGACATTCCCATGTACCATAGGGCCTAAGGCTTTGGATGTAAAGTGCTCTGACACTGACAACTCTGTCTAGGCCTAATAATGAATATAATGAATATAAATGAATTTATTGACACACAGGGTTGGGAATGTACCTGACATGACTTATTATGTTACAGGATTGGGTGCTTCACACGCTGTCCCGGCAATACAATCTGACTGACAGGTAATGACCTTGAGATTCTGTATGTTATATGTATCACTGATTACATGATTAATAATTAGTTCTAAAGGGTAACCTGCTTTGCTTACACACAATGGTGTAACTATGGGGGTCTGGACTGGCAATCTGTGGATTCTGGCAAATGCCAGGGGGCTGCTGTAAGATGCCATAGACAGTCACTATTTATTGGGCCTGTGGGTGTCAGAGACTATTTTGAATCCCAGTCCAGATTTCCCCCCCCCCCGTTTTTTTTCCGATTTCCCCGATATTGCAGATGACCCATGTTACAAGTCAGGTGAGCCACAATTTGGCACGCACCACAGGTTACCCACGGGCTCCTTAAAGAGGAAGCGGACCTCACGGCTTCCTCCATAGTTACGCCACGGCTTACAGAGGCCTCTAGGTGTATTTTATTATTTATATCGCACCAATATATTTGAATATATAAGCCCACTGGATCCAGAGCCATGCCCATCTTTCCACAGATTCCCAAGTTTGACTTTTACTACATCTTGCTCCTGGCCGGCTCTCCTTCCCATCGTCAGACATAGGGCAAGGCTCGCATTTATGGAAACAGCTGGTTGGCATTTTCTCGCTGCCTTTAACATTGTGGCCTTTGGAGAACAAAAATATTCTGTATAAAAATCAGTTCAACAGATAAACCCCTGACTTAGCACCAAGGCCTGGGAAAGAGAGCAGCCCAAGAATGTGATGGAAAGAGAATCAGAATAAGTTGTTCCTTTTTAACACATTTTAAATCGGAGGTTTAGGGCTTGTAGGTTTGTGATTTATCAGTGCAGGAGTCTTACAACATAAGAACAGCGGTGGTGCTTCAGGACTAATAAAAACAACCGGAATGCAAATTACAGCCTGGGATAAGTCTGCTATTATTAAGGGTATATTGAATCCCCTATTGTAAAGTGTAATGTTATTATAATAAGGGGGAAAGACAATTTCCCCAATAAACAAAAAGCCATGAATAACTTGTAAAATCTCTTCTTAGAAAAGGTGCTTTGTGATGTCAGAGCACAGTGATGTCATTTCTGTCACATGACTCACTGAAACTTGTGTATTATAATAAATAAAGTACGCCCTGTTGCAAAATATGAGGATATTAGAAGTCACCTCGGAGATCCATGACCTGTATGTATTTTATATCCTTATATATTATAAGAGGGGGGTACTTTATTCACTATATATACAGTGCTTGATGTGGGATCAGTTCTCTCTTTAGTGATGTAATTTGTGTCACATAACTCACTAAAACCTGTCTTTTATTAAATAATATATAACCCTTGATGTGGTGGAGGATATTAGAAGTGACCTTGGAATTACATGACCTGTATAACTCAGCCTGTGGCCTTGTGCCTTTATATGGTCACACCCCTCAGTGACTTCTAATATCCTTATCATTTACAGTAGGGGGTACATTATCCCTTATAATACATGAGTGATACTCAGAGGTCCCTGTATAACTCAGCCTGCAGCCTTGTGCCTTTATATGGTCACACCCCTCAGTGACTTATAATATCCTTATCATTTACAGTAGGGGGGTACATTAACCATTATTATTTAATATTATGGCATTAATAGAGGGAAGGTATACAAGTAGAAATCTGGGGCATGTGCACCCTCTATAGTGGGTGATATGGACAGGGTCAGACTGGGGGCCCCGGGGCCCACCAGGCCTGATGTTTGGGGCCCTGCCTCCTCCCTGTGACACTCTCCCTGCCCCCTTACTGTTACACCCGCTTGAAGCACATGTGCCAGCGGCGCCAAAAAATAGACTTTTTGCGGTACTTTTAACTATGTGGAGAGCGGTCTGACCCGGTGGGGGTCCATGAGGGTCGGGCCCACCGGGTTTTTTCCAGGTGTCCTGCCGGGCCAGTCCAACACTGGATATAGACAAATCAGTCACAGACTCTCCATACTAACTCAGGAGCACTTCCATTGGCTTATATTATTTTAACCAGTGTCAGTTAGTGTTACAGTGTGAAGGTGTCAGGCTGTTATGTCCTCCAGTCTCTATATAAACTCCCTGTTTCTCTCTCTTGCAGAAATGGAATCGCTAAACTGAACATTTACTTTGAGGAACTGAATTATAAAACCATTATGGAGTCCCCAACAATCAATGTAAGTGTGCGCTTGGCGTAATGGCTTTCAGTCCCGGCCATTCAAGTCGCTGCCCTTTAGGACACCAGCGCTGCTGGAATTCCTGTTACTTTGTTTTAGATTTAATTAAGATAAGGAGTCACAAGAAAATCCAGTAACCAGTTCACAGGCTGAATCGGCTTCCAAAATCCACATGGAATAATTTCCAGTAAAGCAACTTTGGTAAAATACAGGAATGTTACTGTTTAAGGAGGCTGAACCCATTTCTCCACTAATAATCTTAGTGAAGAAATGGGTTCAGCATCTTTAAACTGTAACATTCCTGTATTTTACCAGGTGACGGGTGTCATGTGACCTGATGCATCAATAATAATAATAATAATAATAATAATATCTGTTACGTCTGGGCACAGGGTTTTATTTCCCATGAGTAGGTGCAAACAGAGTCCATTAGGGTACAATACCTCTCTGGGCACAGGGTTTTATTTCCCATGAGTAGGTGCAAACAGTATCTACTCATGGGAAATAAAACCCTGTGCCCAGACGTAACAGATATTATTATTATTATTATTATTACAGCCCCTAGGTCCGCTCCAGCCAGGTTCCCGGGCACCATCTTTTACAGCAACGCCTTCTTCCGTCGGCGGCGCATGCACAGTAGGACGCATTTGCCAGTTTGTACTACTGCGCATGTGTGACCTGTAGGCGCATGTGCAGTAGTACTGCGTATGCGCCGCCAAATCCAGGAAGAAGACGTTGCTGTAGAAAATGGCGCCTGGGAACCTGGCTGGAGGGGACCTGCACGGAGGGTAAGTAGCGACTCAGGGGCATTTGCCCCAGGGGAGAGGTAGCCCGGGGGGGAGCAAGGGAGGGGGGCTTAAGGGGGGCAGCATTTGGTAAGTGTAAGAGAGGTTGAATTTCCCCTTTAAATAAATCGGCCCACTCTTTTGTACCTGGTACAGAACTTTCACTTCATGCCTTGTACCTGTTTGCATTGAACAAAATCCATGAAAATACTCAATTTCCACTCGAAATCTCAGTCGAAAATCATATAGAGCGTTCCTCTCCCATCTTCCCAGTCTGCAAGGGGTGCAGGATCTGTATAGGCCAGGGGTCCCCAACCTTTTTTTACCCATGAGCAACGTTCAAGTGTAAAATAATGTTGGAGAGCAACATGAGAATGCAAAAAGTTCCTGGGGCTTTCAAATAAGCGTTGAGATTGGCTATTTGGTAGCTTCTATGTGGACTTGCAGCCAACAGGAGGCTCTGTTTGACAAGCCACATTGATTTTATGCAACTAAAGCTTCCTTTTAAGCCAAGAATTAAAAAAACAAGCACCTGCTTGAAGGCCACTGAGAGCCACGTGACACGTCCAAGGGGTTGAAGAGTAACTGGTTTGGGATCACTGGTATAGGCATTACCTACTGGGATTGCAGCCTGACTGTCACCTGGGTGGGGAGACCAGTAAAATAGAAAGTGTGTGAGAAACATAATGGTGTGACATTGTGCTGAGTAAATAAATAGAATTATGAAACATATTGTGCAACAACAAAGAAAACCACTGTTTGCTAAGGAGTGAAACTGACAGTTATTACTTCTGTAAATACTTTTCTTTTTGAGTTTCTATGAAACCTGTGAGAGACCATTATTATCCGACATATTCTGTAGCCTTTCATAGAGATCATCCATCACTCATCAGCCCCAGTGGAGCTTACAGTCTAAGGTCTCTATCGCAGCCATGCCTGTGACTAAGACAAAGGTCGAAATTCCAATTCATGTGAATTTTTTAAGAAATTCAAATATACTCACAATTCGACTGGGAGGTTATTGAAGAAGAAAAAAAATAGAATGGCCGATATACGATGCAATGGTTCTGACATGAAAATTCGAATCGGATTTGATTCCTGTTCGATTCATATTTGTACAAATTTAGTGTGGGAGGAAACTGGAGCACCCAGAGAAAACCCAGGCAGGTACAGGGAGAACATACAAACTCCTTGCAGATAGTGTTCCAGCCAAACAAAGTGCTCCACTATTGACATTCACCATAGGGTTCTGGTTGAGTGAACCTTGCTATAGAAAGATTTAGGGTCATGCGTTTGGACCAATATACAGAATACCCAGAATATCTTTATTTCCTAAAAAAAGATTGTTTTTGTGCTTCTCTCCAGATGGCGATGCTTCTTTCCTTGCTGGGCAGCCAGTGGAGCCTCTGGTTTGGCTCATCCGTTCTTTCCGTGGTGGAGATGCTAGAGCTGGTCATTGATTTCGTCATAATTGGGGTAATAATTCTGCTACATCGTTATTACTACAAACAAGCCAATGAAGGTGAAGAAACCACGGCAGTTCCAACACTGGCACCAGCCTTTGCTGATCTAGAACAGCAAATTCCTCGAGGTGATCTCTCCCAGCGCCAGATAAGTGTGGTTGCAGATATCACTCCTCCACCAGCGTATGAAAGCCTGGACCTGACATCTCTAGGGACACTATCCTCTCGCTCTTCCAGCATGCGCAGCAACAGGTCCTACTATGAGGAGAATGGAGGTAGAAGGAACTGAGTGAGGTTGGGGGAAAAGAGAAAAGATCTAGAGCATGAAATGTGTTCGGAATGGAGCTGTTAATTGCCAGGATGGCAAAATAGCCTGGAATCACTTTGTTTGTCAATGCCCTTAAAGGGGAAATAGTCACTTTACTATTAACATTGTAACACTATCTAGAGCAGGGTCCTCAACTCTTGCATTCATTATATTGTATATCAGGCCACTGTATAGAAATAAACTTGCATTGCTTCTGTAGACAATGACATTTTGTGACTGGGCTTCATTTCATTGTTATTCGTTATGGCTTGTCAGCACGATGAACCTTTACAAATGGAAAGATAAGCCATAAACCATTTTTATACTGGCTTTTGGTTGTTTTCTGGGGTCACTGTCCTGGCAACCAGTTTAGGTTTCACTTCATTGAAAGTAAACTTCCTTGAGAGTTATTCATAAGATAAAATTCTCTGTGGTCCTGTCTGTTTTGATGGACTACCTGTAAGGATGCCTGTTAATCCCTGCCGGCGTCGAAGTCGGCGCGCGTCAAAATCGGCGCGCCGGAATGGGTGCACGCGTGCGTGTGTCTTGACGCCATCACGCCGGCGTCCATTTGGCGCCAATTGGGGCCTATTTAAGGACGCTGGACTGGTGCCCGATTATAGATCAAGTTTCCTTGCTCCTGGGTGTGTTGTTCTTACTTCTTCAATTGATTCCTGTGTATGACCTTGCCTGAACTTCGGACTTCTGAACCTTTGCTGCCTGGACTGATTATTTGCTTGGACTTTGTTTACTCTCACTCTTGCCCCTTTCTTGTACCACAAACTTTCCTCGGATTGGAGTTCCTTCCTTGGTCATCACTACTTCGGAGCCTTCAGGCCTTACACTACCGTGGCATGTGTGTGGCCCTATCTTCTATTGGTAATATATTGTTTGGTGCCTAGAGGAACAGCGGGGCTCAAGTAGATAGCATATTGAGGAGAATGCAACTGTTTCTAGATGCAGGAATCTCCACAATTCCATGCCCACTTGTGACACAGTCTCTTGGGTATAAAGTTGACATTGAGAGTAGTGGTGCAGCTAATGAACCATAGGAAGTAAGACAAAATAATTTCAGTAGGCCCCATCCTACTCATTCCATCTCCAAACACCACCTGTTATTAATTCATCCATGTGCTTCAACCCTTGCATGTTAGCTTATGTTCACACTTTTTGGCCACATTATGCCAGTGTGGTTATATAGGACCATATTCCTATGCACCTCCTACTCCTAATAAATATCAGTGGTTTGTGGGTCACAAAGTTGGAGAAGAAGGAGAAGGAAGACAACTCTCCATTATTGTCAGAAACTGTGCAAATGACTTAAAAAAAATATGGAACTGGCCAATGTCGGCTTCACAGTGAGTGTGGGGTATAGTATATAGGGATGGCGCGAACCGCGGAAAAAAAGTTCGCGAACATGTTCGCGAACTTCCGGAAAATTGCGAACGGTTCGCGAACCCCATAGACTTCAATGGGAAGGCGAACTTTAACAGCTAAAAAAGACATTTCTGGCCAGAAAAATTATTTTAAAGTTGTTTAAAGGGTGCAACGACCTGGACAGTGGCATGCCAGAGGGGGATCAAGGGCAAAAATGTATCTGAAAAATCCATTGTTGACACAGCGCTGCGTTTTGTGCTGTAAAGGGAAAAAAGTCACTCAGGTGGTGGTTGTGGACACTAATATTATTGATATTTAGACAGAATGTGAACAAGCTCACACAGCTAGATGGCAGTTGTTTGAAGAACACACTGGGCAAAAAATGCCTACAGGGCAAATAATGTCTACAAGGTCAACGTATACACTACTACAGCGGTGGATACGGATTACGTAAAATATATTATGGCTGCTTGAAAAAAGTCACTCAGGTGCTTTTTCTGGAGAGGGTAATATTATGGATATTTAGACAGAATGTGAACAAGCTCACACAGCTAGATGGCAGTTGTTTGAAGTACAGTAGATTACTAGCCAGCAAACTTACTATCCACTGTCCCTGAAATCACTAACAGCTCTCTCCCTACACTATCTCTTCCAAGCACACACAGGCAGAATGAAAAAACGCTGCAGGGCTTCGGTTTTTATAGGGAAGGGGAGTGGTCCAGGGGGTGTGGGGGTGGTCCAGGAGGGAGAGCTTACTGATTGGCTGCCATGTATCTGCTGGTCTGGGGGAGAAATGGCAAAAAAAAAGCGCCAACTAAGGCGAACCCAAATTGGCGAACGTTGCGAGACGTTCGCGAACTTCCGACGAGCGCGAACAGCCGATGTTCGCGCGAACAAGTTCGCCGGCGAACAGTTCGCGCCATCCCTAATAGTATATTGACCTGATAATAAATGCCTGGCACTAGAGTCCTGCAGCGGGTTACCTGAAAAAAAAGGATTGTACCCTGCGGGATGAGGGTAGGATTTTGGGTAGTGGGTGTGTTCTATATATGTTATATTATAGTGTCTATATTTTACTCATTTTAAAATTTGACAAAACGTTTTTGGTCTCTGCCCATGTTTGCACTTCCTGTTTAATGGTGGTTGGCGGGTTGCGGACCAGGTTGCAGATAAGGCAGTTGCGTGCCGTGTTGGGTAGCAGATTAGATAAATATGTAGTATTGGTTCGCAGGCTGTGGGTACGGGTTGGGTTTGGGTCTCAAAATGGTTCTGTGCAGGATTCTGCCTGGCACTGCCTGACACTCTGTCCATTGCTATCAACACATGGTGCTGAGCTCTGGTATTCAAACTGTGTAATGGAATGAACTCGGTGGCATAGTAAACTATTACTCAGTTTGATACTGTCCCTGGGTTTTCCCTGAATGAACTGTGTGGCACAAGGCACTTATGGCCACTGTCATCACTATACTCTAGGCTTTTAAAATACAGTGGTGACCGGTACTATCAAATGTAATCTCTCTACCACACACCTTCCTTCCACTGACCTGCAGTAATGGTGCTGGTTCACCGTCGACCAGGCCGGATCCCCAATGGATCATGTGCCAAAACGAATCACTTGTTACAATGGCTGATAGTACCGGGCAACCGTAAAAACTATAAAGACGGTCCGCACACACAATTTTTAGCAGTCGGGGAGTGTACCCCTTTTATTCATGCCACCATAATATCAATGTTTCGGGGGGTAATACCTCCTTTCATCAGGATCAAGATGAAGGAAGGTATTACCCCCCGAAACATTGATATTATGGTGGCATGAATAAAAGGTGTACACTCCCCGACTGCTAAAAATCGTGTGTGCGGACCGTCTTTACAGTTTTTACGGTTGCCCGGTACTATCAGCCATTGTAACAAGTGATTCGTTTTGGCACATGATCCATTGACATTACAGGAATTTACTCCCAGGGTGGCTCAATGGGTGGTACCACTGCATTGCAGCACTTGGATCCAGAATATGATTCTAATGTGGGCACTAACTGCAAGGTTTTTTTATGGTCTCCTCTTGTCAGCCTAGTTCTCCATTGAGTACCCTAGTTTCCCCAGTAAACACTCAATAAGGTGCATTGGCTCAATGAGATAGGAACCTTATATTGTGATCTTCACAGGGTCTGGGACTGATATTCATATCTCTGTAAAGCTCTACATGAAATGTGTTGGTGTCAATAAATAATGATAATATAAAAGATATAAAAATAAGTATATTAGAAATCAGAGGATTAGGTCTGATCCATGAGGCATTTCCCATTTCTAGTTGTGGTACATACTCACAAGTGTGAGTAGCTAAAAAAGTGTCAGTGTGAGTGCATGTAGCAATGACACATTCTCCAAGTTTAATGGCAAAACCAGTGTCCTCAAATCTGGCACATATGAAATAGTATGAGTGCACTGCAGTCTGACACAATCTCCCCAGTAGATTGGGTAAAGCTTAAAGGAAAACTATGCCCCCCCCAAACAATGTCAGTCTCTATAAAAAAGATATTGCATAAACCAGCTCATATGTAAAACCCTGCTTCATGTAAATAAACCATTTTCATAATAATTCACTTTTTTTGTAGTATGTGTCATTGGGTAATCATAAATAGAAAACTGACATTTTAAAAAATAAGGGTGGGGGGCTGGTATTGTATGAGTCACAGTGCACACAAACAAACCAAACATTTCTGTCTTTTGCTTCCACCCTTATTCCTGTTAAAGTTAGAGCTGCAGTATTTCTGGTCAGGTGATCTCTTCCTGTTACAGTTAGTGCTGCAGTATTTCTGGTATGGTGATATCTTCCTGTTACAGTTAGAGCTGCAGTATTTCTGGTCAGGTGATCTCTTCCTGTTACAGTTAGAGCTGCAGTATTTCTGGTCTGGTGATCTCTTCCTGTTACAGTTAGAGCTGCAGTATTTCTGGTCAGGTGATCTCTTCCTGTTACAGTTAGAGCTGCAGTATTTCTGGTCAGGTGATCTCTTCCTGTTACAGTTAGAGCTGCAGTATTTCTGGTCAGGTGATCACTTACTGTTACAGTTAGAGCTGCAGTATTTCTGGTCAGGTGATCTCTTCCTGTTACAGTTAGAGCTGCAGTATTTCTGGTCCGGTGATCTCTTCCTGTTACAGTTAGAGCTGCAGTATTTCTGGTCAGGTGATCTCTTCCTGTTACAGTTGGAGCTGCAGTATTTCTGGTCAGGTGATCTCTTCCTGTTACAGTTGGAGCTGCAGTAATTCTGGTCAGGTGATCTCTGAGGCAGTAAACAGACCATCATGAAATGGTGGTTCAAGACAAGAGATGTAAATTGCAATATTTACTTAAATATATATTCCAGTTTGGTAATATTTTTACTATGCCCTTAATATGATATAAACTATCTGTTGCTTAAGTATTTATTGTGGGGGTATAGTTTTCCTTTAAGTGGCTTTACAGTTGACATATACTGCCCAGAGTACAATTTTAGACATAACACGTCCCCCCCATGTGCAGTATGAGTGGCCAAAATCCGTGGGCAAACATAAGTCTGGCAAACACTCTCCAGTATGAGTACACTCTGGTCTGATACTCTCCTAGTGTGAGTGAACTTAAGACCAATTCTCACTGATTCTCAAAGTCCATGATAATTTCAGCTGCCATGATTGTACTTACCCCAGTACCAAACACAATGCCTTCTCAAGATGTTGGTCTCCAAGTCTCCAGCTATTGCTGGCCAACATCTTCACCCCTGACAGCTAGCAACACTGGGAGTCCAAAAAAAGAGCTTAAGAGCTTGCAATGTGTTTTAATTGCCCATGATGGGTATTTTAGAAGGACAGGCTTAAGATTCTCTGGACACAATTGCCTATGCAATAGCTTATGTTTCACTGCCTTCCTACTCCTGTCTCACCCATTCTAGGCTACTGCCTTGGGAGTAGGAATGGAGGGAATAAAGGACTGGGACAAATATCACTTTTTGGACTAGACTAGACTAGTTGGAGTAGACCAAACTGCTAATTTGTTGATACCCAATTGTAAAATGTGGTTGACTCTGCCCATCTAGCCAAGCCAGCAGCTTACTAAGACTTTTGACAACTTGCCAAACCAATATGTGTCTGATAATTGGCCAGTGAGCTAGTGGCTGGTTAGAATCCCCATTGGCTGAGGACCACATTGATGCACTGATGAGGCTCCATAAGCCTGTGGCATGTCTTGTTGTCCTGAGGTATAATTTGGTCAAGTGATGGCCAAATCAGACAAAGATCTGCTAGTGTGGTGACCTCCCCAAAAGAGTAGATCTTTGTCTGATTTCGTCATCCAATCACTTGGCCAACTCAGTCTCACCTAATAGTTTCAATAGAGACAATTTTTCTGAAATGAATTCCATTGTCCGTGGCATAAATAGCCCCCCTATGTGCCAGGATATAAGACAAGATGCCAACAGAAGAAAAGTAATTTTGTTTCTAGAGAAGATATGCAAAACCCCTCACATTTCCTCTCATGTGTTTGTACAACTCAAAGGCACAGGGCCCCATAATCTGTTCCTGTCAGTCTTGTCCTCCCTCTAAACCTGGGGGAGCTAAATTAAACCTGTAGCTAAATTTATGGCAAATTCCAGTGCGTAATTAATCAGTTTTATCAGGTTCCTTATGCTATATATTTAAGCCTCTCTGTACCCTGCTATGCCTTCATTTCCTTTTGTTTTTTGCCTTTCCTTTTGTCTAATGGTAACATTAAAGGACCAGTAACATAATTTAAAAAAAAATACTTTAGTCTACAACGAAGGAAAAACACAAAGGCAAATTAAAATTTTAAACCGCTCCTCTTCAGAAAAGGCAACAGGGCTACAATCCATCGTGCAGCACTCGATTTCCACTCCCTGGCTATTTCCCATAAGTAGGGAAGAGAAATCAAGTGCCGCACGATGGATCATGGCCCTGTCGCTAGGGTTGCCACCAGCCAAGTATAACACCAGCCAAGGCCGGCAATGTAGTAATTTGTAATAACCTATCAAAAGCCCTTGGCCCTTCCATGTAAAGTACCTACTCTCTGACATGCGATGTGGCTCCGCCCCCTTTAGAATCACAGTTCCGTCCCTTTAGCATTGCAGCTATGTGGCCCCACCCCCTTTTCATCACTGCCCACACCCTTTGTTCCCGCCCCTATTAACTTTCGTTGGTGGCTCTGTTCTTCACTATTAAAAAGGATCATGGCAGGGTTCCAACCAGGCAAAACTTAGCAAACCAATGTATGATATCAGAGGTATGGTTAGTTAGATTAGGGCATGAACCTAATAGGCTGGTTTTGCTTCCAATAAGGGTTAATTATATCTTAGGTGGGATCATGTCGTGTTTGGTAGCCGAGGATGAGGAGAGTATAACAGTGCTTTACTAGCAGGTCATGCAGCCATTACATAATAGCAGTAACTCTTACTTTCACTTTCAAGCTGTACAGAAAGTCCTGTGTATATGCATAGTCCAAGTAATGTGCACAGTGACACCTGCAGGCCATTTGTATAAACACCACAGATCAAGTACAAGCTACTTTTGTATTATTACACAGAAAAAGGAAATCATTGTTAAACATTTGGATTATTTGGATAAAATGGAATCTACAGGAGAAGGCCATTCCGTAATTTGGAACTTTTTGGATAACGGGTTTCTGGATAACGGATCTTTCTGTAATTTGGATCTTCATACCTTGAGTCTGCTAGAAACTCATGTAAATAGGTAAATAGGCTGGTTTTGCTTCCAATAAGGATTAATTATATCTTAGTTGGGATCAAGTACAAGCTACTGTTGTATTATTATAGAGAAAAGGGAGATCATTTTGAAAAATGTCTATTATTTGGATAAAGGCGTCTATGAGATTTTGTAATTGGGAGCTTTCTGGATAATGGATCTCATGCCTGTAGTCATAGGTGTCTCCATACCCTCTATGTTCCTTGCTCCCCTCCGTTATAAATAAAACCACCCCAATTATTTTTATTCTGTCTCACTTTGTATTAGTCACATGTCCCCCTCTGATAAACGTACCCCCCCCCAATTCTGTTATTCTCTCCCCGTTTCTTATATCTACAGGTTTCACCCCTCTGTTATACTTACAGCCCCCCAACCTCTGTGATTCTGTCTCTCCTTTATTTCCACTCTGTTGTACATAGAGATCTCTTCCTGCTCTCTGTCCGTCTGTCTCCCCCTCTATTACACTTCTCCTTTCTATGTACTTTTTCTCCCTTTAGTGATCCAATTTGTTATAGTTACAGGTTTCTCCCCAACTCTCTTCTCTCTCTCTCTCCTCTCAGTTCTCTGTGATTCTCTCCAGTTCTCTCACCAAGATCTTTATGAGTTGCAGTCTCTCTGCCCTGCACTCTCCCTCCCCTCCACTTTGTCACTTCTCAGCAGCACCCAGCACTCCCTTTTGCTGTCATCACTTCCTGAAACTCTGCTTTACTTGAATTCAGAAAGCTTTTCCCCTTACTGAGAAGAGACAGAGACGGGAGGGGAAGGGGGTTGGAGGGTCTGAGGGAGACTGTGACACAGCAGCAGCTGTCAGAGAGAGAGTCAAGTAGAGAGACAGACAGAGACCACCATAAAGAGACCCACAAAGATGTGCAGCTCCCATATTTGGCACTGATCAAAACTGCACAAAAACCTAATAAAGGGGAAATTGCCCAAAGAGAACCTTGGCATTAAATCCAGACTTTCCTTGGCACCAGCTGGTGAGAGAAGGGCACAGAGTCAATGTGACAGCTCTAGAGAGGAGACGTGGGGGACTGGACGGTAACAAGGCGATGATGAGAAAAGTCAAATGATTTCTTGCTCCTGAAATAATCCCAGGGACCTGGAGGATGATTGGCAAACTGCTGCTTATGGTGAGTCTTATGGTGAATCTTATGGTGAGCCTGGGTTCCAGCCAGCAGGTGTGTGGGGTTGGTAGAAGAGCTTGCAGTTTATATGTTTATCCCTGCATGGGTTAATCAGGGGCACTTAGGTGAAGATGACTCGTTGAAGCTTTGGGGAGGAAATAGAACTTACTTTAAGACTTGGAGGCAGCTTAGGCAGGAGGTTCTATGGGCAAGATGTAGCTAATGGGAAAAATTGGGGGGCAAGGAGGGGGAGCTCTTTAGAAACCAAAACTTTTGCAGAGGGAATGCAAAGGAACTTTAATGGCTTCTACAAATGTATCATATTTTCTGGGAAAGGGCTGAAACTGTGGGGTATTGTGTATAGTAACGCAAGGCAGTATTGTGTGTTCAGATTAAGGCGAGACCCTGGGCTGTGTATAGTAAGGTGCTATGGGTGCCTCGGGGACTAGTCTGTGAGAGAGGACCCTGCACTCTGATACTAAATGCCTTGTGTAGTTTGTGCTTCTAAACCAGGCAATGCTGGGAGCTGTAGTTTTACAACAGCTGGAGGTAAAACGTTTTGTCATTTGAGACTCTTGCTTTGGCCACAGGACCCCGTGTGAGGCAAATGCCTTCCCTGCATGGCAATACCCAACACTTCCAGCCAATGGAATATACACGAGAATTTCCCTTCCTACTTTTCTTCTCTTTTCCTTTCTCGGGTTCTCTGATGAAATCTCATTGTTTGTTGTTTAACTGTATACTGCAAAATCAATAAAAAAAAGTCTTAAATGTTAAAAAAAATCTGCCTGAAAATAATCCAGAACATAAACATAAAACACGTACTGTATGTACCAGTCGTGCCCAGCGGGTGGCCCTGTTGTGCTCAGCCGGGGCTCCGATACTAGTCTGGCGAACTGACAGTTTCGTGCATATAAACAACATTATGGGGCACAGTTACTAAGGGTTGAATTAAAAAAGTTGAAAATCTTCTAAATTCAACCATTTTCACCAATATTCATGGGCTCAAGAAAATGTTAACTCTTTAGAAGCCATGAAACTAAAGCTCTTTTGGGGGGACTTTTAGGGGCACGTTTACTAAGGGTTGAAGTGAATTTTCGAATAAAATTTTAATTTTGAAGTAATTTTGGGATACTTTGACTATCGAATAGCCCAAAATTTGATTTGAAAGGAATTGAATGTGAAAATTCGAATTTCAAAGTACTGGTCTTCGAATTTGGCTATTCGCCACCCTAAAGCTGCCGAATTGCCATTGTAGCCTATGGGGGACCGCCTGGAAGATTTCCTGTAACATTTTCTAAGTCCTGGAAAATCAAATAAAAAAAAAATCATTTGATTCGAATGATTATCATTAGATCAAATGACCCCCCAAAAATTTGATGGTCAAATTTCGAATTTTTTATTCGAAATTCGACCAATAGTAAATCTGCCCCTTAGTGGCATATGTTTCAAAGGGTGATGAATATTCTCCTAAAATTCTTGTACAACTGAACAGAGAGTTTGGGAACTTCCCTCTGGTGAATTCAATTGCCACTCTAAGGGGCAGAGTTACTAAGGGTCGAAGTGAATTTTCGAATAAAATTAGATTTTTTTAAATGCGAATTTCAACGTAATTTTGGACTACTTCGAATTTCGAATAGCTGAAAATTCGATTTGAATTGAAAAAAATAGAAAATTAAAATTTCGAAGTACTGAGCTGTCCCTTTAAAATAAATTTGAATTCGACTATTCGCCACCTTATACCTGCCAAATTGAATCTTTGTGACTGACTGCCCTGATCTTATAACCTGTCTACTGATCCCTGCCAGTTGATCACTGCTATTGCCTGACACCTGCCCTACCTGACTGCCAGTTTATCACTGCTATCGCCTGCCTCTTGCCCTATCTGACTGCCAGCTGATCACTGCTATCACCTGCCAGCGGAACAACATGTGACAATGTAAAATTGTTAAAAATTTTTGGCTCTTTTTTCCACTTTTTGGGGGCCTACAAAAGCAGTGATTAGTTTGCAGGCTGATAGGTTAGGGCAGGCAACAGGCAATAGCAATGATTGGTAGAGAGAGCAGGGCAGGCAGCAACAAGGATCCATTATGGCCTCCAATGACACCCCCCCTCCAGCTGGTGAGGCTCAGTATCTCAAAATATATATTAAATAGCCATGACCTTTATCACACTAACTACCTTACCTTAAAGGGTAGGGGAAGGCAAGCAGATTCGGGGAGATTTAGTCGCCAGGCGAATAATCACCTCTTCTGCCCGGCAACAATCTCCCCGAACTGCCTTCCGTGTGCTTCAATGAGGAATCACCTGCGCGAATGCACTTGTGGCGCTTCGATTTCCGAAGTTGCCGGAAGTTTCCTCGTCAGGTGATGGACGCCTTCGGAAATCAAAACGCTGCAAGTGAATTAGTGCACCTCATTGAAGCACACGGAAGGCAGGCAGAAGGCAGGCAGAAGAGGCGATTAGATGTCTAGCGACCAAATCACCCCGAATCTGCTCGTCTGCCCCAACCCTAAAGGGATCTAAACTTAAAAAAAAATGAATTGATAAAGACTTCAGCAGTTTACATTAAGGTTTCTAATTTTTATGGTTTCGGAGATATTAGCACTTTAAGACTGCTACTATCAAACTTTTGGCTCAACAGCTCTCTCTAACCCAAGTTCTCTGACTATTCATGTGCACTTTATTTCTACAGGGAGGGTGTGTTGTGACCTTCACAGCCTTTAATGTTCTGAACTGAATCACTGATCTAGCGGCCAAGAGTCTGTACTTCCCCAGCCAACTAACTGTTCTTTATAAAGAAGGGGCTTTATAGCTACAGTTACAGCAATTCTCTGTTTAACCCTTTACAATATGTGCCAGGGAAAGTAGAATCAGTGCCCACATGTCTGCGTTGTAAAGTCTAAACGTCTGGGTTTCACACCATATGGGAAGAACAAAGTGGCCTGGCACACAAAGGGTTAAAGCTTGGCATTATTTCATACAGTACTTAGGAAGATTGAGAAATAGTTGGAGTCAGGGATAAAAATAGCAGATTAGTACGTTGGAGGGATAACAGGAATTCCCGGTGCCATTGTTAAATAAGAGAGCCATGAAAATAAAAAATGTTTGTGTGCTTGTATAGGCTAGTGTGATAAAAGGGATCGCTAATAATTCTTTCCCACAGCAGTCCTGCCCTGCTTTATGGCAGCTGAGATTCAAGCTATATGTATAACAGATCATTCTGTCTCAGATATCCTATCTGATCCCCATTATAGGAAGCAGCAGTCCTGCCCTGCTTTATGGCAGCTGAGATTCTAGCTATCTGTATAACAGAGCATTCTGTCCCAGTGGCTGCACAGATCTGATCCCCATTATAGGAAGCAGCAGTCCTGCCCTGCTTTATGGCAGCTGAGATTCTAGTTATCTGTATAACAGAGCATTCTGTCCCAGTGGCTGCACAGATCTGATCCCCATTATAGGAAGCAGCAGTCCTGCCTTGCTTTATGGCAGCTGAGATTCTAGCTATCTGTATAACAGAGCATTCTGTCCCAGTGGCTGCACAGATCCTAGTGATTGAGATAAGGAAGCTCAACAAGGAAATAGGAAAGTTTTCAGCAATGATAAAATATATAATTTCATGAAAAGTTATTACTGAGGGTAGAGACAGTCGTTGAGGCCCCCTCAGCTGGCAGTTGTGGTTGGGAGATTTCCAGTAAGAAGAAACTGCCTAACGCCACTGAGCAACTTGGGTTTCAGTACAGTCGTCTCTACTTGTGAAAATGCCAATTCATTGGCTTCCACTCCATGGAAAGGATCCAGCTGTGCCCCTGCCCAGCCTCGATCTGTCCTTATGTACGCATGACTGTGTGCTGCTCTGCTTGTCTGCCATTAAACTACCAGGGATTTACCACCACTGAAGAGGTGACAGAGTTCTTTTTATATCGCCATACTTCATGCTAGATGATGCGAATCATTATGCAAATGATACCCAGGACCCACACGTTTTACCTTGTTACAAAACTTCCTCATATTATGGCAGTGATGTAACTTTGTAATGTCAGCTTTAGAGCGTCATGTTTCCTGATGAGTGACTGTTTCGCCAATTATGGCAGCTATGCAGGACCAGATTTGGGCTTAAGGGATGTGGCATAATCGGGGAGATTTAGTCGCCTGGCGACTAATCGCCTCTTCTGTTGGGCGACAATCTCCCTGAACTGCCTTTCGTCTGCTTGAATGAACTTCGACTTTGTCTGCTTGCGGAACTTCGATTTCTGAAGTCGGCCGAAGTTGCCTCACGAGGAAACTTCGGGCGACTTCAGAAATGGAAGTTCTGCGATTCCTCATTCAAGCAGACGGAAGGGAGGAAGAAGGCAGCTCAGGGAGATTGTCGCCCTCCAGAAGAGGCCATTAGTCGCAAGGCAACTAAATCTCCCTGAATCTGCCCCAAGCCTAAAGGCTAAGTAAACTTTATCAGAAAGGTCTATATAAATACACCAGTAAACCCTCAAAGTAATGCTGCTCTGTCAGAAGAAACACGGGGGGGGTCATTTATCAACACTGGGCAAATTTGCCCATGGGCAGTTACTTATACCAACCAATCCGATTGCTGCATTCATTGTTCTACTTGCTGCTGGCTTCAAAAAGCTAATCACTGATTGGTTGCTATAGGTAACTGCCCATGGGCAAATTTGCCCAGTGTTGATAAATGAGCCCCAGTATTTCTTTCCTTCTATTATATACACATGGGCTTCTGTATCAGATTTCCTGTTTTCAGCTTAAACCTCCAGGGCTAGAGCTTGAGCATGCTCAGTTTGCTTCTCTCTCTCTCCCTCTCCTTCCCTCCCTGCTGTAATCTGAGCCCAGAGCTATGAGTGAGCAGGGAGAGACTCAGGTAGGAAGTGATGTCACACCAAGCTAATATGGTAGCTGCTATCCTAAGCAAACAGAGAGTTTCTAGAGCTGTTTACTCAGGTATGGTAAAGCATTCTGCAGAATAAATATAGTGTTATAGCTTTTACTATTTTGACTAATCTATTGGCAATAATCTACTTCAGTGGCTTTCCTTCTCCTTTAAAGTGTTTAAGAACTTGGCTCAAAAACAGATGACAGGGGCTCATGACTATATTGATCCATCTGGAGAACAGGGATAATTGCAAACTGGTTGCTATTTCCCACCTTCAGTAGCTTTCAGTTACCTACCCCTCTGTTATACGTGTTGTGTTTTTATTGCCACATTTACCTCTGTTTTCATATCTCTGCTTCTCCAATAATTTTCATCTTCTTTCTCAGTCTGTAGCCTGGTGCATAATGATGGTAGAGGTAGTGTAGGACCTCCAGCTCTTGGTGGAGAGAGAAAGGGTTGTGATAATGAGAAACAGATTGATGCCTGGGCTTATTCTGGGCTAAAACATTGGGGCTCATTTATCAACACTGGGCAAATTTGCCCATGGGCAGTTACCTACAGCAACCAATCAGCGATTAGCTATATGAAGCCAGCTGCAAGTAGAACAATGAATGCAGCAATCTGATTGGTTGCCATGGGTTACTGCCCATGGGCAAATTTGCCCAGTGTTGATAAATTACCCCCAATGAATTCCTACTAAAGGCTTGAGATTTTGCGTAAGACTCGGGGAGCAACACTGGAGTGAAAGCATTGCTGAAAAACAGGATAGTGTGCCATGTTGGCCATGGATTGCAGTTTTTTCAGCACAAGGGTTTCAGTAGTGTGACTAGTGCAGTTGGCTCATCTACCCCCTATTTGTGTCACTGGCATTCCTCCTGAAAATTAAAATCAAATATTGGGACATTGCAGTCCTTGCCCTATTACATCCAGACTCACCTCAAAACCCACCCACTTTCTGCTTAGGCCCAACCGTTTTTGTGATCATTAACCCGGGCCATAATTTTAAATATATATTCATTTGGCAAGTTTCAGCCAGACAGTTGGCCACGAGGTCTGAGTATGGCCACCTTTAGATACGGAACTGTCCCACCTAAACTGGGACCACTGAGGAGGTGTATAATCACTTGTATGGTGTTTTGGGTATCCAGACACTACTGAGTATCATGCTATCACTTGAATGAATTCATAGTTTCCTACTCAAGGTGGTGCTTGGAGTGTGCTTGCTCCATTTGTAAGTGTTTATCTGCAAACTCAAACCAATGGCAAAGCATAGGAAACTGGAACCATTCGCAGTTAATTGCTACAAACTGCCATTGCACTGTTTATTAAACCTTTGTAGTCAGGCAGGATAATCCTCGATATGCTTGAAAGAATAAAGGAATGCAAATTTAATAACACAAAATGAGATGTTTATGTTCGAGTCAATATTACACTGGCTGCAAACCTCCCAGAATTTAAGAATTTGCTGAATTGGGTCACTGATCTCTAAAGGGCTGGTGGGGTTGGATCACAAAGGAGAAATCATTATATAAGTATTACCTCTCTGTTGCTATGTGCTGATAAACAACATGGAATTTTTTGACTTTGTAACTCATTTCATAAGATTTCTTAAAGGGAAACTGTCATAGGAAAACATGTTTTTTTTTTTAAACCCATCAGTTAATAGTGCTGCTCCAGTAGACTTCTGCACTGAAATCCATTTCTCAAAAGAGCAAACAGATTTTTTTATATTCAGTTTTGAAATCTGACATGGGGCTAGACATTTTGTCAATATCCCAGCAGCCCCATGTCATGTGACTTGTGCCTGCACTTTAGGAGGGAACTGCTTTCTGGCAGGCTGTTGTTTTTCATTCTCAATGTAACTGAATAGTACACAGTGGGACATGGGTTTTACTATTGAGTGTTGTTCTTAGATCTACCAGGCAGCTGTTACAGTATCTTGTGTTAGCAAGCTGTTATCTGGTTACCTTCCCATTGTTCTGTTGTTAGGCTGCTGGGTGGGGGAAAGGGAGGGGGTGATATGACTCCAACATGCAGTACAGCAGTAAAGAGTGATTGAAGTTTATCAGAGCACAAGTCACATGACTTGGGGCAGCTGGGAAAGGTACAATATGTCTAGCCCCATGTCAGATTTTAAAATAAATATAAAAAAATCTGCTCTTTTGGGAAATGGATTTTAATGCAGAATTCTTCTGGAACAGCACTATTAACTGATGCATTTTGAAAAATTTTTTTTTACCATGACAGGATCCCTTTAAGGAGGGGGTCTCATCATTGCTGATATATGTTGAATATAAAGTTCTTATTCAACTGCTTTATATTTTTCAAGGTTTGCTGTTTTTTTTGCTATATAGTGTTCTCCCCTTGCTGATTGTGTATTTGTTTTCAATTTCTATATAATTATATAATTCTATATAATTACTATGAAAATGGTTAATTCTCATCAGTAGCAGTGTGCTTTATGATTTTGTGCTTCCTCTATGGGGACAACAATGGTACCTGCAGGAATATGAACACAAAAAGCCAAAGGTGTTTTATATAGAAGAGACAGAGTCAGAAGTAAATGTTGCAAGAAGATCCGGTGTGAGATTCTGTGGGGCCATGGTCTTTTTATCTCTCTCACTTGATGTTCTTGGCGGTTAGAGTTGCGCCTCGGTGCTTCAGTCGTTGGAGCGCAGCCTGTGTGACTCACTCTGAGTTGTGAAATGTGTGTGTTGTGGTTGCTCTTATCTGGATCACTGCTTTATAATGTCAAGTACCTGCCCCGTGGGACCAACCACCCCCTTCCCAAAATCCATTATAATTCCATATGTGAAATTCAGCTCCAACATGGAGATGGTTTTATTTATATCAACATGATACTTCCCAACAATAACAGCTGATTATAAATGAATACCTGGCAACATTGAAACCAGACCACTGTCCTCTCCATTGTGGCAGGCTCTGGGCATCGCTGTCTGTGTGGGTAGAGGTAGAGGTGTGTGATCTGATACATGATATCCCATTGGGGCAGGTCACATTGGCTACTTAAAGAAATACAGTGGAAGCCATATATTCCAGTGATCAGGGGTGGCCGTACTAAGTGCGGGGCCCAATTGGAACCATTTAGGTGGGGCCCCCCTAGGAGGAACTTTGCTGTCTGTCGCAGGGTCACAGAGCTGGATGGGCAAATAGTGGCTGCTTTCCCCTCTGTCCAAGTGATGGCTTCCAGTTGGGGATGGGGGTAGGCTGGGCAACTAGGGCATTAAGGGAATAGGAATCAGAGCTCGCACTGGAGCGGGGCCCCCATAAGTGTGGGGCCTAGGGTTGCCACCTTTTTTTAAAAACAATACCGGCCTTCCTATATATTTAGGTTTTTTGCCTATTAATAACATTGGGATCAGCCATCAAAAACACCGGTCAGGCCGGTAAAAAAACGGCCAGGTGGCAACCCTAGCGGGGCCCAGTTGGGCCAAATTGGTCCAATGTGCTTAAAACCGGCCCTGCCAGTGATTCAAGTTTAGAAAGGACTGTAGAAGGAACTTGCACCTTAAGGTGCCCATAGATGCACTGATAATATAGTACGAAACGTAATTTCATTTGATATTCAGTGTATACGTATATAGTGGGAGGTGAGGCCACCAATAACAGCAGAAGACTTGGATATCGTTTGGCTTGTTGATCAGGCTGGCCGGAAAATATTGATTGGGTGCCTGATCATCGGCCATTGTTAAGGTGGCCATAGACACACCGATAATATCGTACAAAATTAATTTTGGTATGATATTCGGCGAGTGTATGATGGGAGACAAGCCAACTGATATTGGCAGAAGACTTGGATATCGGTCGGCTCATCGATCAGCCGGAAGATTTTGATTGGGTCCCTTTGAATGCTAACGAACATCGGCCATTGTTAGTGCTCAATCGTCAGATACAGGTAGATTTCTGTTGTTTCGATCTGTATATCTGACTATTTAGCTCTGCACGTGTGTATTGAAACAAACAATCTTTCTTGGAATGAAGTTATCCAGGAAAGATTGTAACTATAAAGTCTATGGCCACCTTTATTTGTAACTTAGCACTTTCCCAACTCGTGAGCATAAGTCAGGAGCGCCGTGCTTAAAAATACAGGGGGGGAATTCACAAAAGTGGAGAAAGCCCATTTTTGGAATAAAAGTGGTGGCAAACTGGTGTAAAATCCTTTCTTCATATTCACAAACAGAAATCCAAATAAATTCTGACTCTTTCGACACTTTTCATTTTTTTAGTGAAAGAGTTTCCAGGCACTCTTATGTGTCTTTGGAACGACATTTTAAAAATGGAGTAAAGCTCAGTGTAACTATTCCCCATGTGTCAGTTCAATTCTTAACTAATCCGCTCTGCTTTGGTTCACCCAGTCTTCACTTCACACCCCTTGTAGGTGTCCCATCCGGGAATTATTATCATATTAATAGGGATTATAGTCAGGGCACACATTTCTGTCTAACCCTATAGAGGTGTAAAAGCCTCATTAATAAAACAAGTAAAACACTGATGAAATTAAAAGTGTATTTTATACAATTTTTTTATTTAACTCACACTAGTCTTAATGAATGAAGCGATATTAGCAATGTGAGTGACTATACCATATAAATCTAAAGGGAAAGTAAAGCTTCCCAGCCAATTTTTTTGTTTTAACGGCACTGAGACACAAATCCCTGTATTATGCCAAATAACATTCTTTGTATTTACACCCTTATATCTTGTTACAGAAGTGGAATTAGACAAACATGTAGGCAGGTTATACTGAAAAAAAGGATGTATAATTTTCCTAGGTAAACTAAACCTCTCCCTGGAAATTGCAATTCGATGGATGACTGACAGGTGTAGTAAGAGCTAAAGACAAATTCAGAAAAAAATGTTATTAAAATGTTGTGAGAAAGACCAAATCTGAAAACTGTCTGTTTAAAAGACAGATACACAAAAGTGGAGATAGAGGTTCGTGAATTTGATGGGAAATCCAACATTTATATCTCCACTTTTATTTTGTCTCAATATCACCACTTTTGTGACTTCCCCCCATAGTGTCCTGATAGAGATTTTATAGAAGAAAAGTGCTTTTCAGTGGCTATAGTTTAAGGGCATACACTGGAGGAATCGTAATAAACAGCGATCGAACAGCGATCGTTCGATTTCACAAAAAAAAAGTGAAATTTCCTTCGATCGTTCGAAAAATTTGTACTATTCGAACGATCGAGGAGGTAATAGAAAAAAAAGCCTATGGGGGGGGGGGGG
>CM044443.1:8082836-8109734 GCA_024363595.1 Xenopus borealis
GCATATTCGATGATCGAAGTGGCCAAATTTGCATATTCGAATATCCGATAAAATCGTACGCGCGGAATTCGATCGAACTTCGAATTATTCACATGAATTTTGTAAATCTGCCCCCTTGTGTCTCTGCACAATCCTAATGCCACCTCGGTCCTTGATCAGTGACGGTGAAGCTTATCTTCTCATCACCAGCCAAGAGCCCACTGAGCATGTGCAGTGCCACTGACACTTATGGGATGGCTTAATAAAATCCAAAGGGGGACAACTTTGAAGGGCTGGATCATTACTCTCAGAGGTCCTCAGTTCAGTTCAGTATATCGCATCTATCCCAGTTCTTTTTTAGTCCTTACTTCTCCTTTAAGTTAGCATAAATTCTTCTGTTGAATAGGATAAACAGTGTATTTCCTTTAAGTGCCGAAATATTGTTTTCTTTCTGCTCGGGGGCCTCAGTGGCTTGGAATGGACATTAGTTGTGTACGTGACCATCCTGTTAACCACCAAGGTGTAAATTTCACTTTCTCGATTAGTCACGGGGAAACACTGACTCCACTGAGCTGTTGATAACGTGATAGTGATTCACTTCTTGTCCGCACGATATTTTTCAAGCATGTGTAGCGACAGCTCTTTGTGTGAACCACAAATGCCACTGAACAAGGAAGAGTTGTCTCTGCATAGATAAAATAGCGGCCACATATGGAATCCAGGTTCTGAGTAGCGAGATAGTGATTCCTACACTGGATTCTAAGCAGCCAAGCCACATGTATCTACATGAATTGCTGATCAGCCCGGGGGGGTTCATTGGCTTTAGATGTTAAAGGTGTGTTAGAAGAGCATGTGGTTTAATTAATGCAGAAAAAAAAATATTTAGAAATAATATTTTATATGAAAAAATTAGCCTAGACATGGGCACTTAATCGGAGGCTCCTTATTCCTATAAGATATTAAAGATGCTGGATTGCAATCCTAGTACAATGTCTTTATAAATGTGCCTCTAAGAGTACTGCTAGCACATTCAGGTAAATTGGGTTGACATATTTGAACAAAGAGGTCCAAATGCTGGAAAAAGGGCTCCTAATCCTAAAACATCTGGCTCATGTCTCTATATATAGAAAAACACACAGTGTACTTCCTACTGCAATTCATAAAGATATTATAAGACATGATAGCTTCATAGGTTTTAATAGCGGGGTATTTTTTTCATTATAATTTACAGCTCTGAGGGGTCCTAGTGAGAATTGCAAGGAAGGGAGGGCCCTTGTTTCTGTAATCACACCCCTACCTTTATTCTTTCTCTCCCTGTCTCTGTTTCCATTTCCTTGATCTCTACCTCTATCACAATCCCCCCTCTCTTCCATGCCTCCAATCCCTTCCCCCTGTTCTCCTCCCTGTTTCCATACCCTATCCATTTTTCCCATTCTCTTCCCCTTGTTCTCCTACCATGTCTCCATACCCTTCTACTTGATATCCTCCCATGTCTCCATTCTCTTCCTCTTGTTTTCCTTCCATGTCTCCATTCCAATTGTTCTCCTCCTATATCTCCATTCTTTTCCTCTTGTTTTTCTTCCATGTCTCAATTCCCCTTGTTCTCCTCCCATGTCTCCATACCCTTCCACTTTATCACTTCCCATATATTCATTCCCTTTCCTTTGTTCTCTTCCCATGTCTCCATTCTCTACCTCTTGTTTTCCTTCCATGTCTCCATTCCCCTTGTTCTCCTCCTATGCTTCCAATCTATTTCCCTTGTTCTCCTACCATGTCTCCATTCTCTCCCTCTTGTTTTCCTTCCATGTCTCCATTCCCCTTGTTCTCCTCCCATGTCTGTGAATTCTCTTCCTCTTGTTTTCCTTCCATGTCTCCATTCCCATTGTTCTCCTCCCATGTCTCCATTCTTTTCCTCTTGTTTTACTTCCATGTCACCATTCCCATTGTTCTCTTCCCATGTCTCCATTCCCTTCCTCTTGTTTTACTTCCATGTCTCCATCCCCTTGTTCTACTCCCATGTCTCCATTCTTCTCTTCTTGTTTTCCTTCCATGTTTCCATTCCCATTATTCTCCTCCCATGTCTCCATTCTCTTCCTCTTGTTTTCCTTCAATGTCTCCATTCCCCTTGTTCTTTTCCTCTTGTTTTCCTTCCATGTCTCCATTCCCATTGTTCTCCTCCCATGTCTCCATTCTCTTCCTCTTGTTTTCCTTCCATGTCTCCATTATCCTTGTTCTCCTCCCATGTCTCCATTCTTTTCCTCTTGTTTTACTTCCATGTCTCCATTCCCATTGTTCTCTTCCCATGTCTCCATTCACTTCCTCTTGTTTTACTTCCATGTCTCCATCCCCTTGTTCTCCTCCCATGTCTCCATTCTTTTCTTCTTGTTTTCCTTCCATGTTTCCATTCCCATTATTCTCCTCCCATGTCTCCATTCTCTTCCTCTTGTTTTTCTTCCATGTCTCAATTCCCCTTGTTCTCCTACCATATCTCCATACCCTTCCATTTGATCACTTTCCATATCTTTATCCCCTTTCCCTTGTTCTCTTCCAATGTCTCAGCTCCATTTGTTCTCCTTCCATGTCTCCATTGACTTTTTTCTTCTCCCATGTCTCCATTCCCTTTGTCTCCATTCCTTTCCCACTGATCTTCTCCCATGTCTCCAGGGCATAGGATGTGAAATGATGGACAGCTAAAGGGGGTAGATGGTTAGGCAGATTAGTATCATACACATTACATACACTACACATTACACACATTCATCTACAATGATCTGTAATACCACACAATTCATTTACTAAAAATAAAAATCAAAAACAATTGCAAATAATGTGACTGCCTGTCACATTCTACACAAGCCCTTTTTTCTGACACCCTTTTTTATAGTGGGTTATAAACTGGATGACAACGAGGAGTGCTCATGAGTTTGTTTTCTGTGGGTATAGATAAAGGATACATAGAATAAAGCCTACTGCTTGTGTTATATAGTAACATAGTAACATGTTAAGTTAGGCTGAAAAAAGACACATGTCCATCAAGTTCAAGCTTTTAACCTGCCTAACTGCTAGTGTTGTTACAATCCAACCAAGGGAACCCAGGGGGAGGGGAGAGAAATTGTCCGGATATACAGGAAAGAGGAAGCAGAAGAAACATTTCCCAAGTTGCAGGACTTGGCACAAACAACACTGGGGGGGGGTAAATGAAAAACTTTATGGGACAGCGACTTCTGCTTTATGTACAATAAGTTTGTGTTCTTCACATTTCAAAGTGATTTTATCTGTTAATTCTTTAAATAATCAGTGCTGGTTTATACCATGATCACCTTCTTCTGATTGTCAGTCAATCTTTCCAGGCACAAAAAATAAGAAGTTCTGATGAAACTATTGTTGAGGCTACCAAGATGAACAAGATTCAAGACCAAAATGTGACAATTTGGCCCTTGGCTTCCTGCATCATCAATATATCTGTTTTATTGCACTAAGGGCACTGTGTAATGATATCTGAAAATAGATTGGGCATTCATGGAAATAATCATGAGGTGCTGGTGTGGGGCAATGCTCTGGGCACACTTTTCATTGTCCTGGATGCAATGTTCTGGGCACAACAATGTATCCCTTTGCACTTACCTGCCATTCTTGGGGCAATGGTTTTTTCAGTCTATGCTTTGCACCTGGTCCCAGTGTAGATGGATTCAAAGCAGAGTTTCATCCCACTAAGCAACACAAACAAACTCTAGAATTTCATTATAATCAATAAATCAATCTGCAAAAGCTTTTAGATGTGGTCGTGATCAAGATCAAAGATGGTTTTTGTTTCTAGGGGATGATCCTCCTTTCTACATCTCTTAAAGGGGTGGTTCACCTTCAAGTTAACTTTTAGTATATTGTAGAAGGGCCATTTCTAAGAAACTTTTCAATTGGTGTTCATTATTTATTTTTCATCGTTTTTTAATGATTTGCAATTTTCTTCTGTTTCTTTGCAGCTTTCAAATGGGGGTCACTGACACCATCTAAAAACAAATGCTCTGTAAGGCTACAAATGTATTGTTATTGCCACTTTTTATTACTTCTCATTCTATTCAGTCCATCTCCTATTCATATTCCAGTCTCTTATTCAAATCAATGCAGCGTTGCTAGGGTAATTTGTTCCCTAGAAACCAAATTGCTGACACTGCAAACTAGAGAGCTGCTGAATAAAAAGCTAAATAACTCAAAAACCACAAACAATTGCAAAATTGCAAATTGCAAATTGTCTCAGAATATCGCTCTCTACGTTATACTAAAAGTTAACTTGAAGGTGAACAACCCCTTTAATGATTGACAGAGAGAGCACATGGTTCTACAAGTCTTTGGATTCTGGGGGTTACACAATCAGAACCAATGACTTTATGAGAATAAATAACCTGCCCACGCACCTAATTTCTTATAATTCCTGTATAATGAGATGACTAATCCTTGCTTTGTCATGAGCAGCAGTGCACGTACTTGTCCCATACCTCAAGGCACCCACTCCCTTTGCACTGACACTCCCAGGTTTGTGAGACTATATTTGTAGGTATTAATAGAGATTTTCCTGGTGCAAAATACAGTCCAGCTTATGCCACATATAGGACAAAGGGTGTAACTACAGAGCAGTACTATGGAGCTATAGCAGTAGACCCAGCAGTTTGTGGGAGGCTCATGTAATATAGGAGTCCCAGTGGGGCAACGACTGATAATGTTCAATATATATTTATTAGGAATGTCTTATCCCCAATCTGGTGCCCAGTAACTTCTAGTTCCACCGCTGGTGAGGATGGAGAAACATACCCTACTACTTGTGGGGCTACGTTCCTCTGATCTCTCCAAGGTCACTTGTGTATTAATCACTTGAGTTTATTATGGGCCCTGGGCAACCTGAGGTGCTTACTAGTCAAGGGCATGGAAAGCAAATTGGGGCATTAAAATTGGGGGGGGGATCATATACCCAATTCTACACTAATGTATTCGTAGATCCTTGTACAGGTATGGGATCTGTTATACGGAACCCGTTATCCAGAAAGCTCCGAATTATGGAAATGCAGTCTCCCATAGACTCCATTTTATCCAAATAATCGAAATTTATAAAAATGATTTCCTTTTTCTGTGTAATAATAAAACAGTAGCTTGTACTTGATCCCAAACTAAGATATAATTCATTCTTATTGGAAGCACTGGGTTTATTTAATGTTTAAATTATTTTCTAGTAGACTTAAGGTATGAAGATCCGTATTATGGAAAAATACAGAAAACCCCAGTTCCCAAGCATTCTAGATAACATGTATATATATATATCACATTATGTTCTACAGAGCTTATCTGCTATCTGCTGTGTAACCTGAGCCTTTCTCCTTTAAATGGCTGCCCCCATGGCTACACAGCAGATTATTTATATAAACAATAGTAGTGCTTCTGAAGCAAACACAGCAGTTTTACCAGTGCAGGGCAACACTGCATTATATTTTTATTAAAACAATTTCATTTTTTGATGTTACTGGTCCTTTAAGGGATAACACGACTCTGCCCCGACTCAAACTCACCTGTACGGCTTTTTCAGGGGCTGATTTAACTGAAACTCTTTCAGAAATCAGAGTCATTAGCATTATGTTGTAACTATGCAGCATGTTCCCACTCTCTCCTCGGGATACATTACACCCCGCAGCCCCCACTCCATCCCCTGACACTTACATGATCATGATTTATCTATGTTCTGGGAAAACACATTCCTGTAGAAACTTCCCTTGACTCCCTTCTCATATCTATTACCTGGATATTTTCAGTAATTCCCTTTACCTGAGAGTAGATGTTGCTGCCAGAAATCCACTTTTCCTACAGTTATATATTATCTATATAAAGTGTCATGGGCTTATTGGCTCTGACTCTAATGAACCTGTACATGTAATAATATTAATAACACACATAACGTCAGTAGAGATTTTCAAATACAGTGGTCAGTTCTGTTTAATGATCTGTCTGAAGTCCAATGCTTTGCCTCATATTCAGGGCCGGTCGTACCAACTGCGGGGCCCTATTGGAAACATTTTGGCGGGGCCCCCTAGAAGGAACTTTGCTGTCTGTCACAGGGTCTGAGCCAATTGGGTTTGGGGCATGCTGGTCAAATTGTGTTTGGGGGTGGGCTGGTCCAATAAGGATTAGGGGCAGGCTTGTCTACTGGGGGATTAAGGGAATAGGAATCAGAACTTGCACTGGAGCGGGGCCCCCATAAGTGTGGGGCCCAATTGGGCCAAATTGGTCCAATGTGCTTAAGACCGGCACTGCTCATATTCCATTAACTGTATTTATAGAGCAGCTTTTTGTCATGCAAGTGGTTCAGCTGATCCTTGTTCTACTGAACTTAACTGCCCTGGGGCCCAGTATTACTCAAACCAAATATTCCAAATCCAATGGCAAAGTCATCCTTTCATTAGATGGGGAAGTAGGAACTCAGATAAATACCCAATATTTCATTTTGTTAAAGACAAGAAGGCAGATTTACAAAATTCCCATGAAGGATTCGAAGTTCGATCGAATTTTCAAAAAGATTCAGATTTGAATTTTCGAATGTTTTTGAAGACCACTTCGACCAGTGAATTTTGAAAATTCGATAAAATCTATTCGAATATTCGACTATTCAACTGTCGAAGTACTTCCCCTTTAAATTTTTATTCGACTGCCTAGTTCGCCAGATCAGAGCTATCGGATTGGGTTTCATTATTTTTGATCGAATAAGAAATATTCGATCGATCGATAAAATTGTTCGAATCGATCGATCGAATATTTCCTATTCCATCGTTGGACCAATCGAATTGCGGTAAAATCCTTTGAATTCGATATTAGAATTTGAAGGATTTTACTTCCCTGCCTATTCACATGGTGGAATTTCGAATTTTTTTCAATTCGAAATTCGACCCTTAGTAAATCTGCCCCATACTGTAAAATTGCAAACAAGCAGCAGGTGACCTGACCACAATGGCCCTTTTCCCTTATTGAGTATCATAGTGTTTGAGGATTGACAAAGGCCCAATTACCAGGAGAAATGTAATCCACAATCCAGAATAAACTTAATCCACAGCAAAGGCACAAAAGACACAGTCTTTGCCCTCTAGACCATGATGCTTAAAGGGAAACTGTCATGGGAAAACATGTTTTTTTCAGAACGCATCAGTTAATAGTGCTGCTCCAGTAGACTTCTGCATTGAAATCCATTTCTCAAAAGAGTAAACAGATTTTTTATATTCCGTTTTGAAATCTGACATGGGACTAGACATTTTGTCAATTTCCCAGCTGCCCATGCTTTCTGGCAGGCTGTTGTTTTTCATTCTCACTGTAACTGAATAGAACACAGTGGGACATGGGTTTTTACTATTGAGTGTTGTTCTTAGATCTACCAGGCAGCTGTTATCTTGTGTTAGGGAGCTGTTATCTGGTTACCTTCCCATTGTTCTGGATGGGGGACAGAGAGGGGTTGCTATCACTCCAACTTGCAGTACAGCAGTAAAGAGTGATTAAAGTTTATCAGAGCACAAGTCACATGACTTGGGGCAACTGGGAAATTGACAATATGTCTAGCCCCATGTCAGATTTCAAAATTAAATATAAAAAAATCTGTTTGCTCTTTTGAGAAATGGATTTCAGTGCAGCACTATTAACTGATGCGTTCTGAAAAAAACATGTCAGTATCCCTTTAAAAGAATCAGACAGGCAAACCCAACATCACAATGTTTCTAAAATCCAAGGTTTTGTCAATAAATTGTCTATTTTGCTCCATGCAGGTCTTATGGCTCGGGGTTGTTCCCAGCTTTTCTATCGATGTCCCATTACCAGCTGCTATTCTGGTCAGAGAAGAACCTGCTAGGGTTCCAGCACTTCTGATTCGACAGAGAAGGTCCCAGCTGGGGAATGTCACAGAAGAGTGTGCGGACGATGAATACACACACCCGGATCTGAATCATTGCTGCAAGAAGTGTGCGGCAGGTGAGTGACTCCTAGACTAGAGACGGACAGACTTCTTGCTCATTAAAGGGGTCGTTCACCTTCAAACAACTAGTTGTTTTCAGATAGGTCACCAGAAACAACAACTTATTCCACTTACTTTCCATTTTGTATTTGTGACCGTTTTTCTAATATTGTAGTGTAAAGTGTCATTTTTCACCTTCTAAAGCAGCTCTGGGAGGGAGGGGGGAGGGATTACCAACCCCAAAAGGTTCTAAAGAGATACATTTAATGAATCCATTTCTTATCTTTGTCCCTGCTGAGCAGAATCCCTGGGTTTCATTACAGGCAGCTGTTAGAATTGATACAATAGTTGCTAATACTCCAGAGACGCTGCTGAGAAATGTATCAACTAAATGTTGCAAAATTGTATCAGTTTAGAGTCTGCACCTGAATTACTGAGCTGCCAGAGACATGAACATGCAACTTTAAAGGGAGTGTAAAGTTTAAAAAATTTTAATCCCATTTTTCCTTTCTTTAATGAAAAAAATAGAAATCTATCTCCAGTATACGTTAATTAAAAAATGTGTACCGTTTTCATAAGAAACCTGACTGTATGCAGTGAAATTCTCCCTTCATTTACTGCTGTGGATAGGAATTGTCAGATGGTCCCTAACTGCTGTGCAAGGAAACAATCATACTTATGAACAGCAGGGGGAGCCCCCGTCTTACTTCCCAGCCATGCAGAACTCAAGCAGCTTTGTTTGTTTCCCTGTAGAGCAGTGGGCCACTGTGCAGAGATTTGTATTGGATTTTATTTTTGCCTTTACATTTCCTTTACTGTTTCCATCTCCAGCTGCAGGGACAAAGATCATGGAGCCAGATTTAAACAGATAAACTGGGATTCTATTTGGAGATTATTTTGCTGCAGCCACTGGTTCTGCAGAGTTGGAGAAAGTTTGTATTAAACAATAGAAAAACTATAAAATCCACATTAGATTACATGACAACACAGGACCCAGTGCAGTCTGTATATTCTGATTATTAATCAGTCTTGTGTATCGGCTTCTGTCTGATATTATTTGACTTGTGCTGTTTTAATAATTTATGAAGATCCCTAAGCTTAGCCCAGATCACACTGAGCATGTGCACAGTCTTGGTCTTGCAAAGATGTATAACAAAGTTACAAGATAACAGCCCCCTGTGGCCAACTTTGAAAGCATAAATCATTTGTTTGATTAGGCTTGTGGTGCAGTAAGTTCATGTTTATGTTTAGTATACAAAATACACCATTTCTAGTCTTATTTTATTTTACACTTTCCTTGTCCTTTAAACTTAGATTTTGGAAAAACAGTACAAAATAAATAATGGAAAGTAATTGTAAAAAGTCTTTATTTCTGGAGAACAATCTGAAAACAATTGAACTGAAAACAAAGAGAACTATTTATCCAAGGTCAGATTATAAAGGTTTTAGAGGTTTTTAAACCACAACTAAATTCACTTTCTCTAAATCTACGAATATCATGACATTTGTTAAAAGATCTGAATAAAAAAAATTATGAACTGAAAATAAAGCTCAAAAATACAAACACTTAGAAATCTAAAAAAATTGCAGTTTTTCTTAGAATTCCTAGTGAAAAAAAAATCCAAAAACCTCTTAAATTCTGAAGTGATTTAAACCTGTCCAAGAGAATCAACACAGCTTCCACTGACTTCTTTAGGGACTTGGCCAGCAGTTTTGCATTAGTGGTCTTTGTGGTTTTAACACTTAGAAAAAAAATTGTTTTTAGAGCTATAAAACATGGGAAAACTACACTTTTTTTGAGACTAGTGGAAAAAATCGAAATTTAATTCTTAGTAAATGGGCCCCAAAGTGATTAAACCATGGATGCAACATTGTGGTCCAGTGGCGTTAAAGGAGAACTAAAACCTAAAGGTGAATGTAGTTAAAAATGGCATATTTTATATAGTGAACTTATTGCAGGAGGCTAAAGTTTCAGCTTGTCAATAGCAGCAATGATCCAGGACTTGAAACTTGTCACAGGGGGTCACCATCTTGGAAAGTGTCTGTGACACTCACATGCTCAGTGGGCTCTGAGCAGCTGTTGAGAAGCTAAGCTTAGGGGTCGTCACTAATTATCCAGCAGCAGAAAATGAGCTTCCCTGGCTGTAATATAAGCTGATGCTACAGGTTTGCTGATGATTAAATTGTGATGTTTCTAATGATGTGTATTAATGACTAATCAGCCTTATATTGTGACTATATTTCTATGACACTATCAGGTGTATATTGTGAGTGGGTCCCTAAGCTCAGTAAGTGACAGCAGCACAGAGCATGTGAATCAGTGAATCAGTAGAAAAGAAGATGGGGAGCTACTGGGGCATCTATATAATCCATCTTCCACCTATCCTCATTGTCCTGTCGTGGAGTCTATAACAGGCCCAATTTGGGGGGGGTCCCGCGTGCAATTGTTCCCACTGCACCGATGGTGGTTATACCACTGTCCTGCTTATATGGCTCTTTATCATTTAACCTAGATGACTGGTATCAGGGTTATTCATCAACATCATCACAATCTTAACTTATTTTCTTTAACGTCTCAGATCTCTCAGTGTAGGGCCAGTATAATGACCAGAATTACGTATAGTTAACACAACAGATGGGGAGGGGGATTCCAGATCGGGCTTGGAACGTACCCTCAACGTTCTAAAATATGTATTGATACCAAAGAGATTTGTAGAATCAGAAGCAAATGAGCTTCCTGCCTCTGGTTAATGAAAGGAAGGTTCATCTTCTTGGGTTTCCAGTCAGTCGGGTTGTGGCTTTTACTGTAATCCTGATACAGCTATTCTGTGGCTACAAGCCGATGCCGTCTCATCGTTTTCAGACCAAACACCTACAAGGGCTGCACAGTGCATAGGTTTCTGTAATTGTTTCTGTAATTGTGTAACACACTCAGGTCTCTGAGTTATTAGGCCCATGCGTTTAGTTATATTTTGTCAGCCAGAGCTATAAAAGAACCGAGCAACCCACTCATTCTCTCACTGTAGCGTTATTTACCCAACAGCTATAAGACTTCAACCGAATCTGTGACCTACTTCTTGTCAGACTTTTATCATAACAAAGCCTTATTTTTCACTGGGATTACTCTAGTTCTCAGTGCCACCTGACTAAATGACAGAATAGAATCTACAGATGGAGCAAAATCTATCTAGAATTTAGACATCAAGCAATGATATGTTCCACCACTCCACTTCATTTAAATAGGTCATTATTACCACTGCCCATTGAACAGAATGCTGTCATATACCAAGCTTGCTCCATCTATTGGTGTTGCATTTATCCCAACCCGTGCCATGGTTATTATGCACTAGGGATCGTCTTTATTTCCTTATACAAAAAGGTCAGCCTGGACTGGTTATAAGGCAGGGCTGTACCTTGACTATTGTTGAATGTGACTGACAGCCAAATGTAACCTACCTTCTAAATAATACAATAGGGGGTTACTTGCCATTAGGGATGCACCGAATCCACTATTTTGGATTCGGCCGAATACCAAACCGAATCTGAACCCTAATTTGCATATGCAAATTAGGGGTGGGAAGAGAAAAACATTTTTTAATTCCTTGTTTTGTGCCAAAAAGTCACGTGATTTCCCTCCCTGGCTCTAATTTGCATATGCAAATTAGGATTTGGTTCAGCCAGGCAGAAGGATTTGGCCGAATCAGAATCCTGCTGAAAAAGGCCGAATCCCGAACCGAATCCTGGATTCGGTGCATCCCCACTTGCCATATGGGTTGCCACATCTTGCAACTTGATAAAATAAGATGCATCTGCATTAGACCTTTTAGTTATCTACCCCTGTGTACATGAATCAAGTTTACCCCAGTTCTTACCAAGACACCGCCAGTTCCTGGGCTGCTCTCGTTCCTGTAGTGTTCAAATGGGACATAGTTTGGTCCAGACACAGAGATCAATGCAGTGGGGAGCCCCCATCTATCCAAATGAGTACAGGAAAAAGAACAACACAAAAACTGGCATGTAGGACTCTTGTATCTGTGTACTTTGGGTAATTACCTTGATGCACCCTGGGTAGGACTTCCATAGGGCTCCTGCTAGTATTCACAGTATCCATTCCAGTTGGAGTTACCCTTAAATTATGGAAGAGCATCTCAATATTTCTCTTTGAGCCAGAACATGACTCTTAATGACTTGGGTTATCTCCTGACCATCAGGAACTTTAGAAGAACATGACGATAATGGTGCTGGTGTAGACTGGCATTGAATGCACAGAGACAATGGGAGTTGAGGGATGGACAATGAAGCAGGAGTAAACCTATGGCATTTTACCTGCCCTTTAACTAAAACCCCTTCATTTATCTTCCTTTTAATGCCCATGGCTTATGTTAGACGTTATAAGAGGCTTGGAGACAAATTGGTGCCAAAATAACTCTGGATTTATGCCCAGTGTCTGATGGATGTTGCAGCGGGTGTAACAGCAATTAATTGTGTAAAATGCACATAAGAAGCCTTATATGATAATTATAGTTACATGCCCTTAGCTAGAACAGGTTTTTTTTCACTCAGAAACTTAGAATTTATCCTCTGTTAAGTAAATGCGGTTAGGGAATCAAAACAATCACCTTAATTTAGGCAAACATGAAACATGGGGCGTTCACCTTACAGATAAAGGTTAACTAGCATTACAAAAAAAACCTGCCTGAAAATAAAATCTATGTTTTTATTCATTAACTAAATGAATTGAGATCATTTCACGTTGGGACAAATTTAGTGAAGTTTCGAAAAAAAAAAAAAAAAAGTTTAGAAAAAAAGTGAAACCCATTTCAGTAGTTTCTCTTGGGTGAAAAGATCCGAGACTGGTTCCAATTGGTTTCACATGTTTCTCATAGACTCAAATTGTGTTTTGAGAAACTCTTCACAGATTGTCACCTGGGTTGACTGAGAATTCAGAGCAGACTTGTCAAACTAAGATAGAATGGCTTATGCCTGGTCAGAGCTAAAGAACATTTTGGGGCATATCAAAGAGTGAAATTAGAGTCCACCAAAGTGAAATCCCGACGCTCTCTGTTCATTTCTATGGGATTGTTAGAAGAGCTGGTGTGCTCTCTCCCGAACCCAGTGATCCCAAACCTGTGGCTTTCAAGCAACATGATGCTCCCCAATCCCTTGGATGTTGCTCCCAGTGGCCTCAAAGCAGGAGCTTATTTTTTAATTCCAGGCTTGGAGGCAAGTTTTGGTTGTATAAACACCAGGTGTACTGCCAAATAGAGTCTCCTATAGGCTGACAGTCTTCATAGGGGCTACTAAATAGTCAATCGCAGTCCTTATTTGGCACCCCCTGGGACATTTTGCAAGGTTGAGTTGCTCCCCAATTTTTACATTTGAATTTGACTCATGGATAAAATATATTGGGGGCCTCCAGGATCCCATAGAAATTAGTAGAAAGGTATATGCGCAGTGTATATTTAGAAAGGAGGATCTGATAAAGTACTTTCTTCTCCTCCCACAATTCCACTGAAGAACTACTTAGATGGGAGCAAGTGCAACATAACTGTATTGGAGGTTTGTCGCCCTTGTTTATGGGGGACAAATCTCCCCAAAATGCTTTCCAACCTGAAATAAAGTAAATCACAGATGGGAAACATGTGCAGTGTATAGTTTTCCTTAGTTGCCTTGGATTGCCCAGCATTTGGCTGCCTTTGAGTTCTTTACTGATACAGAATAAGGCAGAACAACCCCTATAAACTGCATGATATTTACATCCCTACATTAAAGGGATACTGTCATGGGAAAACATGTTTTTTTCAAAACACATCAGTTAATAGTACTACTCAAGCAGAATTCTGCACTGAAATCCATTTCTCAAAAGAACAAACAGATTTTTTTGTATTCAGTTTTGAAATCTGAAATGGAGCTAGACATATTGTCAATTCCCCAGCTGCCCCTAGTCATGTGACTTGTGCCAGCACTTTAGGAGTGAACTGCTTTCTGGCAGGCTGTTGTTTTTCCTTCTCAATGTAACTGAATGGAACACAGTGGGACATGGGTTTTACTATTGAGTGCTGTTCTTAGATCTACCAGGCAGCTGTTATCTTGTGTTAGGGAGCTGCTATCTGGTTACCTTCCCATTGTTCTGTTGTTAGGCTGCTAGGGGGAAAAAAGGGAGGGGTAATATCACTCTAATTTTAAGTACAGCAGTAAAGAGTGATTGAAGTTTATCAGAGCACAAGTCACATGACTTGGGGCAGCTGGGAAATTGACAATATGTCTAGCCCTATGTCAGATTTCAAAATGAAATATAAAAAAATCTGCTTGCCCATTTGAGAAATGTATTTCAGTGCAATTCTGCTGGGGCAGCACTATTAACTGATGCATTTAAAAAAAAAAAAACCAAAAACATTTTTTCCCATGACAGTATCCCTTTAATGCGTAAATGTTTATTTTTTTACAGGTCGCTATAGGAAACAGCATTGTCCTGAAAAGAACAAAGAAACACAGTGTCTTCCTTGTAGAACTGGCACCTTTACTGAAGTATCGAACAGCGTAACGAGGTGTAGAAGGTGCTCCCTGTGCACTTCCCGTGAGTATGACTTCCCTCTGCCGGATCATATTTCTGCCTGTTAAATGGACACAAATGGGAGTCTTACTAAAGGTTATTGTTAGCATTGCTCTACACTGTTAACGTGAGATTTTGTTATGATGTATACAAGGTCAGTCATTTAGGGGCCGCTAGTTACATACAGCAGATGGAGCATAGAGTTATTGTGATTTGTAAGAGTCCTCTATGCTCCATCTGCTGTATGTAACTAGCGGCCCCTAAATGACTGACCTTGTATACATCATAACAAAATCTCATGTGAACAGGCTAGAAAGGCAGTCGTGCGCTCCACCGAGGAGACATTGGGTTGGTTTTCTCATATAGAGCAATAAGGGGCAGATTTTTGGTGTCGACATTCACACATTGGTATTTTAATCCCCCAATTTGAGTGTAAATTTCGAATGTGAGTTTTATCACACGTGGAAACAGTTGCAATTTGAATATTCGCCGCCTAAAACCTGCCGAATTCATTTACAAGTCAATGGCAGAGGTCCATTGACCCGTTTTAATATGTTAGTATGAATTGGAGGAAAATCCAAATTCAAGTTTCCTTCGTATTCAATTAAAATACGAAAATACGAAAAAAAATTCGGGTCGTTCCCATTCGATCGAATTTTTTTCTATAAATAACCTCCCACTTGAGTACATTCAAATTTATTAGAGTTACAAAAAAATTCACAATAATTTGAAATTCGACCTTTTATAAATCTACCCATCAATGTAACATTGGATCTATACTAAACTTCCGATCTGAAGGACCCCCCTCCCACAGAAACTGGGGTTAGACGCTTCCATGCAAAATGAATCTTATTGCACAGATCCCTTTGAATTCAAGTGCACTCTTAGGCCTTATTTTAGTTGCATTTATGGTTTTTTTGCAGAACATGGGCATGTGACTGTACAGAGCTGCACTCAGGACAAGGATACTGTGTGTGGATGTCATCCGGGTCAGTTCCAAGTCAAGGTTGCCAGTACTTTCATATGCAAAAACTGCAGCCACTGCTTGAATGGAACAGTAAGCGTCTCATGTAAGTAACACTCGCTCTTCTTATGGGTGGGACTTCATTCTCAATGGGATACTGTCCTCAAAATCAACAACTTGGTCCCTGTAAAGCAAAGGGTTTTAGGTGCATAGGCAGTGTCGGACTGGCCCACCATAATACCAGGAAAACTCCCGGTGGGCCAAGGTGTCCGTGGGCCCTCATGCTGCTAAACTTTTGGCCTATTTCATGGCAATTCCCTATTTCTATTAGTACAAAGAGGCTAAATAGATGGAATAACTTATTATAGTATGTAAAGAAAACAAACTAGGAGAATAAAGGTTGAGTGAGGAGATAAAGAATATTAGTACTGAGAGTGGGCCCCTTGTCTAAGGTTTTATGGTGGGCCCTGGTCTAAGGTTTTTGGGTGGGCCCCTGGTGTCCCAGTCCAACACTGTGCATAGGGACATGGTTGTGTCATAGATGTAGCCTACATTATTTTAGTTTGTCAACTGGGATTAATAGGAGGTATCATTTAAAAATGTAAAAGGACGATTTTATGCCTTGCACCTATGTGTAGCCTCATAACATACCCTATATGGCCAAAATGATGTATCACACCTGCCTGTATAACATTAATAAGACTATTAATATAAAGTTGGCCATCTCTTTGCTTCTATAATGCTCATCTTCTGGGAAGGTTCCCACTAGATGTTGGGGGATTTGTTTACATTCAGCCACAAGAACATTAGTGAGGTTGACCGCTGATGTTGGGGATCAGGCCTGGTAAAGAGTTGGGGTTCCAGGGCATCCCACAGTTGTTTGATTGGGCTTTTATTAGGGTTATACCCATTCTGTATGGACCGTAAAGAAGAGGCTTTTTAGCTCACTGAAACGGTAATACCTTCTCCAAACTACGGCCACAATGTAAAGAAGTATAGAGTTGTCAAGAGTGTCATTGCATGATATAGTCCCAGCTGTGTTACCATTGATAGCTGAGTTTTTAATTGCTAACCTCTGTAATAGTAGGCCTTATAGTATATAAGTACTCTGAGATATGGGTAATATAGCTACAGTGTATTATAGCTTGTAGGCTGAGCTACAGCTTCCAAATATGATATTGGAAAACAGCCAGTCAGTTACTATGTCTGCCCTGTGCCGAAGTTCTGGGATTGGCTTGGTACAGAGCTAGGTAGCCAAGCAAGGGAGCCAGTAGTAGAAGCATTGTAGCCAATATGTACACCATATTCTCAGGGTATTTTATTCCCTCTAATTTCTGACATCATGAGTGCTGACTTTTCAGACTGTCACATTCTCTCTTTTTTTATCTGGGGCAGGTAATGGTTACAATGACACTATCTGCTCGTGTCACTTTGGCTTTTACTTTGATCGAGGAAGCAGGAGATGCCTTTCCTGTGATATGTGAGTATAACCGTGTGACCTTAAATCAAGTTGCTTGTGGTCAAAAACATGTAGATTAAATGCTCTTGATAGCGCCACCTTTCTGCTTCAGATCTTTCCAGATTTGGCTAATGTCCCTCTAGACATACAGGGTACAACGGAAGTGGGTAATCAGAAATCAGAGTTGTAGAGGGTTCCCGTTGTAATAGAAAAAATGGTGGAGCTCCGATCTGGGAGGGGGGATTAATATTTTGGTTTTTCCTACGGGTTGCCTCCTGGTCCTTATTTCACTGTCCTGTTGGGAAAAAATGATGCTTGATGGCCATGTTATTGACATAAAAGATTCAAATATTATAAGGCCACTATTTATTTTCTAGAAAAGGCAGCAACCCTACCCATGGCCCACCTGTTGTTGATTATAAATCTCAATACCCCCTCCCCCAAAACATTGAGTTTGCCTTTATGTAGAATATGGTCCAAGGAAAATTAGACCATTTCTATTCCATGACCACCTTCTGTTATTCATGGACACGACCAAAAGGACACAAACTGGCATTTGGGGGTTTTCATGTATAATCTGTTTTTGAAAAGGTTTGATGGAAGTTTTAAGAAAAAAAACACATGAAACAGATGGGATGTATACCATATTTACATTTGGTTTCTGCAATCTTTCACGCAACACAAACAGGACTTTGTCCCATTCAACATAACAGTGAAGTGACTCTAGTGAAGGATTTAAAGGTTACTGAACACACAAAATGTATCAGATAAAGTTCAGAACAGACTGTCTGCTGCAAGGGTAGTGGGTGGGGAACATTGCGGGGAAACGAAGGGGAAGTACCTATCACTCAGTTGCATCTTTACTATATCTTCTGCAGCAACTCTTTCATGGCAATTTTGTATTTGTCGAATCCACAAAGTAATTCAGAGCAACTAGTTGTTTGATTGAGTTACAGGACCTTGGTAAAATGTACAGTGAAACCACTACCATAGGGCAGATCCCACTTTTGCAGATCATGCCCCCATCATGGAGATAATTCTATACAATGTCATCTCTCAGTAACCACAGCCCTTTAAAATGATACTGACACTAAAAAACTACTTTTCAAAATGTGAATGTAAATTGCAAGTTACCTCTACATCACGGTGACCGTTTTTTCTGCTTTTGTCAGTAATTGTTACTTTCAGTTCCTAAACCTGATTGTCTTATCAACCTGTCCCTTCTCAGCCTGTCAGTTACAGTTCCTAAAGCTAACAGACTCCTGCTGCACAAATATGGCAGCCCCCTCATTGAGGAACATGGGGAACTTTGTTTATGTAAAAGCATTGCATAAATATGTCAGAATTAGAAAAAGTATGCAAAGACAATGTTATGATAGATGTAAAAAAATGGTTGTATGGTGTAAAAAAAAAATCTGGTGTCTCTTTAAACCGTGATTTGGAACAGGAAAACAGGGCAGTTGGAGCGCTACAAGGAAACAGAGAGTTGTCCACCATAGCTCCTTAAAATTTTTACTCATCTAAAGATGGCCACAGATGTAACAATCCGATTGTACGAATCGAGGATGTGGGGAGTGTACCGAGATTTGTCTTGCCATGCCAATTGGTAGTTTAGTCGATGGGACAGGTTAAAAGATTTCGGTTGGCTGCCGATGATAACATAGACAAAAGAAAAAAGACAAAGTCCATCAAGTTCAACCATCAAGTAAACACACCCCTACATTCTTTCACACAAACCATATGCCCATAGCTATACTAAGGGGCAGATTTACTAAACTCCCATAAATTCACATGAGGGATTTGAATATTCGATCGAATTTTCAAAAAGATTCGAATTTCAAATATGCAAATTAGGCAAATTCGACCAAATTCGACCATCGAATATTCGAATTTGAATGATTCGAATATTATAATTAAATTTTATTCGAATATTCGAAAATTTGACGGCCGAATACTTCCCTCTTAAATTCGATCACCTACTTTGCCAGATTAAACCTACCGAGATGGGGATCATTCCCTAAGATCGAATAAGAAAAATTCGATCGATCGCTTAAAAATCGCTCGAATATTTGTTTTGAATTCGATTCGAATATTCGATCGATTGAATTTTCCCTATTCAATCGTTCAATTTGAATTCTAATTTTTTTAGCGCAATTTGATCGATCGAATGATTGAATAGGGAAAATTCGATCAATCGAATATTCGAATCGAATTCGAATCGAATATTCAAACGATTTTTAAGCGATCGATCGAATTTTTCTTATTCAATCTTAGGGAATGATCCCCATCATCAGTAGGTTTAATCTGGCGAAGTAGGTAAAAAAATTTGAATTCAAATTTTTTTAATTCCCCACTATTTCCCCACTATTCCCTGGTCGAATTTCAAATTTTTTTTTTCATTCGAAATTCGACCAATCCAGGATTCGGCTCGGGATAGGGCCTTTTTGAGCAGGATTCCGATTCGGCTGAATCCTTCTGCCTGGCTAAACCGAATCCTAATTTGCATATGCAAATTAGGGCCAGGGGGGAAAATCACATGACTTTTTGGCACAAAGCAAGGAAGTATAAAATGTTTTCCCCTTCCCACTCATAATTTGCATATGCAAATTAGGGTTCGGATTCGGTTCAGTATTCGGCCGAATTTTTTGGGAAGGATTTGGGGGGTTCGGCCGAATCCAAAATAGTGGATTTGGTGCATCCCCAATATAAACTTCCGTATGATTGCTGTAGGGGCAGAACATTGTCTGATCTGTTCTTTTACTGCTTTATTTAATCTGAAGGTTAGTGGCAGGTCGGGAGATTGGGATTTCCGATCGTACAATGATTAGTTTGCGTCTATGGCCAGCTTTAGGAGCCCTCTCTTAGTAAACTGCTGCTTTAAATACTGTAGAACATAACACTGTACTCTTACCATTTATCATTTGTTATTAGGTGCAAGGATCCAAGCTGTAAGCAGCACTGTCCTCCTGTATTTGCGGTGGTAACAACGCCCCAGGGTAAGTCTTCTGGAATTTCTCGTTTGGGTGCATTGCTTTTCCTCTAACACACGGGGCACTAGTGAATATGCGGATTGTTACAGATCAGAAAAAAAACATGGAAAAATGTCCTTTTTAAATGACCCACTGTGTACAGGGTTTATTAATGGCTTTGCTTTGAGGGACTAACCTGGAATTCCTGCCATATTTATTGAGACAGTAGCTCCAGGACTCAAACACAATGGCACTTAGTACAACTATATGGAAGAGCAAGGCATGTGCTTGGACTCAAGTAAATTTTAAAAAGATTGAACACTATAGATCAGTGAACCCCAACCAGCGCCTCACAAGTAACATGTTGCTCTCCAATCCATTGGATGTTGGTCCCAATGGCAGGTGTTTATTTTTGAAGTCCTGATTTGGTGGCAAGCTTTGGTTGCATAAAAACAACGTGTACTACTAAACCAAGACTTCTGTAAGCTGCCAGTACACATAAGGGTACCGGTAGCCAATCACAGCCCTTAGTTAGCACCCCTAGGAACTTTTTGAATGGTTGTATTGGTCTCCAAATAAAAGGTTGGAAACCTCTGCTATAGATAAAACAGTTAAAGCCACGTCCGTGATCCCTAGAAGGAGGAGATTATCCTGCAGAAGACAGTGAAACTCAACCCCATTGCATTGCTCTGCTCTTTTTCAATAGGTGATGAAAATTGGGGCAGTATCTGTGGCTTTTGCCTCCTCTAATGAACGACACCAATACCCAATACATGAACACTAATGAACGACACCAATACCCAATACATGGTGTCAATACTCCATAGCCCTTTGTATGTTACAAATCTATCCTATATCTGTATGTGTTTATGTTACAAATTCTCTACTTTGTGTTGTGTTTACTTACCCTTTGTGAACTTCCCAAGACTGAATATAATGCCCTTTGTGTTCCAGAAAACCATTACTGGCTGTATACGTTGCTGGGACTCCTATCTGTCGTATGTTTGACCGGTGTAACACTTGTCATGGTTCGTAGTAATTTAAAGAAGTGCATTTGGAATACGCACAAAGTGACGTCCCCGAGTAACATGACAGGTAAATTATAGGTATTTGTATGGGTGTGTTTACTGTACTGAATTATTTTTTTAAACAGAGCCTTAAATGAGTTGTTCACCTTCAACCAACTAGTTGTTTTCAGATAGATTCCCATAAAATAAGGACTTTTCCAATGATTTTCTATGTGTGACTGTTTTTCTAATATTAAAGCAGCTCTGGGAAGGAGGGGGGGGAGGTCACTAAATCTATTCGCTATTCTATTAACTTATAATAGAAGTATATGTTACAGCCACTACATTCCACTACACAAGCCCAGGAAACCTTTAATAAATAAAATAAAGTTGTCCTATTGCCCTACATGTGCCCCCTGTATAGTTGTGTTGCCATATGTTAGGAAATGTAGGGGGGAAGGAGGGTAACCCCCCCCCCCCAAAATCGATCTTTTACAGACTATCACCTTACAATGGTAAAACACGCCAGCGTTTTTTTGGGACTTATCTATTGTATTGAACTTCACCAGGTCTGACCAGGCGAAGTAAAGTCTAACGTAAGTGGTAACGTTCAGTAAAATGTTGATCTTAGTGAATTTGCGTAATTACGATCCTTCGTCAGTGCGCAACTTCCTCTGGCGTAAGGGTGCGAAGTTGCGCAAGTCTATCTACTTCGCTAGGGAAAATTCGCCGTCGGTGTTAGTGAATTTCCGAAGTTACAAAATGATGTCACGCTGGCGAATTAGCGCTAGCGTTAGACGCTATTCACGCTAGTGAATTTGGGCCTTTATTTCTGGGGAACAATCTGAAAACAATTGAACTGAAGAAAGTGTTTGGAAGGTGAACAACCCCCAATTGCAAATTGTCTCAGAAGATGAACAATCCTTTAATATCAAGTACATTTATGTTTTAATTATTGGATTTTTCATCAACATGGCCCATAACTTTGCCTCCTCTTAGAGACTCTCTTTTTATTTTTATTATAGATCCAAAGTCTCAAAGTGAAACTCTATTGGTGAGTAAACCACTTGTGTATTCCATTATGTTTGGTACAAATGTGGGTGCCAGATACTTGTAAATGCCCCTAAAAACATTATACAGGTATGAGACCTGTTATCCAGAATGCTTGGGACCTGGGGTTTTCTCACATAACGGGTAATTTGGATCTTCATTAATCTACTAGAAAATCATATAAACACGATATAAACCCAATAGGCTGGTTTTGCCTCCAATAAGGATTAATTATATCTTAGTTGGGATCAAGTACAAGCTACTGTTTTATTATTACACAGAAAAACAGAATAACAGACTTTGCCTAATTCATAGCTTTCCGGATAATGGGTTTCTGGATAATGGATCCCATACCAGTAACAGCACTGTTCAAGGGGTCCAAATTCATTTTGTACATGTATAAATAGTGGGTTTTTGATGGAAGCTCTGCTGACAGTTATTCAATCTTTATTTCCACCATCTATTTCATATAAACAACCGTGATGTCTGTCAGTAATGCTTTGGCAATTGCCGTCTCATGCTGGAATCAGCCAGTTAGGGCAGCTGAAATCTGTCAGTGACTCACAGCATGTGTGTACATTCAGATAGAAAAAAGTTAGGTTGAGGTTGAAGTGGCAGGATCTAATATTATGTGTTTTCTTTGTAGCGTGATAAGGACTCACAGCCAGTGAATTGTTTATCAGGAAACATAATCCATTATGAGCAGGGGACTGATGGGCCCCTCTGCGAGTCTCTCCCATTGCCTGATGTCACACAAGATACTCACCTCCAGTGTTTTCAGGGTAAGTGAATATATAGATCAAGGCAAAAAAAAAAAAAAGCCATTTAGAGAAGGTATATGGATCTGTCATAGAGGAGGAGTCCTACAGAAAGCAAGGCAAAGTTAGTAGACAGTTGAATAAAGTAACAAGCGGCGTTACAATCAAGCAATAGGAGGAGGTATAGACGAGGGTCATAAAAGCAAAAGTAAAAAAAAATAATCATTTATATAGTGCTTTTCCCAGCAAGCGAGGGAGGCATTATACACACATTAAGATTCAAATTGATTTGAAGTGAAAATTCAAATGAAATTCGAATTTATTTATCGAATAGCCTAAAATTCGATTCAAATTGGTCAAATTAGAAAATTGGAATCAGATTGTCGAAGTACTGGCCGTTTAAAAATTTTTTTGATGTAACAATTCGGCAGATTAAACCTACCGAATTGCTATATATCCCTATGGGAAGCTCCATAGTTGTTTTGATCGAATAAAAAAAAAATCGATCGAATGCTTAAAATAGTTTGAATCGAATTTCTGATATTCGATCGTTCGAAAAATCTAAATGTGTTAAAACCCCTCGAATTTGAGGGGTTTTAATTGGACCAAAATTCAAGGGTCGAATTTTAGGGTTTTTTACCCAAGAAATTCGACCCTTAGTAAATGTGCCCCTAAGTGTACTGGGATATCAGGAGATTAAGTGACGTCCAGGGTCACAAGGAGTTGCCAGGGGGGAATCGAACCAGGGTCTCCAGCATGAGATGCAACATATAGATAGATCACTTAACTTATAGGTCATGTTTGCGATACAGGAAGTGGTAAAATGAGCTCATAGGAGGCGATAACATGGTGTTTTATTCATAATGCAATAGAAGAATTTCTTCTTGAATTATAACAGGCCAGGCAATAAGAAGAGTTTTAGCACAAAGCTATGTATAGGCTACTAGAGGTTATGGGGAATGGAGCTGAAATGTATTAAAAGGGAAGGGTCCTGACTGTGTGAGAAAGGCAAGAGTTAGGCAGGAACAGCGAAAGGTTAAGGGTAGGGCAGTTTAATAGGAATTTCATGCTCATGTATGTTAGACTATGGTTATTCTAAAATTCTGTTTGGTAAAATATGTTAATAACATTTTTGTAATAAAGCTGCGGCCTGTGACATCCCGACCTGGTTATCCTCATGATTAGTGGATGTTGGAGAAGGGTTTTAGGATTGAGAAGGTTCTGGCGAGGCAATTTGGAGCGATTTTAAAAATCGCGCCGCTCCGTGTGAATAAGCGCAGGCGTTTTTAAGCTATGCCGGTGCGACAGATCGCCCCCGAATCTCCCTGTCTGGACTAAGCCTACAGATGCACAGTCAGGATTATATGAGGCAATAAAATGAGATAGGGGGAGGAATTATATGAGCCAATGAAAGGCAGTATATGAAAGGATTATTTGTGTCAATAATAGGAGCTATTAGGGGGAGATAGCTGAGGCAGTTATAACAGGGCCATATGCACTAATATTTTCTCATTTGATATGGTCAACTAATAAACAGGATTTGACCATTTATCTGATGGACCATGTTGGGTAAAACCAGATCCTTCATCACATGGAGGCTCCGTGCTGACCCACTGAGAGAGAACCAATTGTATTTATTGATTGGGCCGATAAGTCATCAGACAGGGAAGCCCTCGTTCTGGCCCCTACATGGGCCAATAAACTTTAGACTTGGCCAGGAGTTGTCAGATAATGTTGGCTTATATGTGACCGCATTTAGATGGATGAGGGAAATTGTTAGAAGTTCACGGGCAAGGTTAATGATTGTGCAAACTGTGCCGCATATTGAGTTCTCTCCCCCAATGAAACTCTGTTTGTCCTGCCTGTAGATCCAGTGGAACTTTACACTCTCGTCGACAGCATCCCCGTGTACCGCTGGAAGGAGTTTGCCAGGCGTCTGGGCCTCAGTGATAATGACATTGACAGATCTGAAAGGGATAACCGGCGTTACAGGGATGCGCAATACGAGATGCTTCTGACCTGGAAGGACAGGGTGGGACTGTCTGGTGCCACAAGAGATGCAGTTTGCAAAGTCCTGAGGGAAATGGAATTAGCAGCATGTATTGAAAAAATCCAGTGTTTGTGCCATCAGAAACTCTAAGACCAGAGGACCGTAGTTCTGCTTTGTACAGTACTTCATATCTCACATTGTATATTGTTGTTTTGAACATAACTTTTGTTTTTTTTTTATGCCAAACTGCGCCTTTTTTTTTTTAAACCAAGTGTAATTAGGTGCTATAATTAGGTGCTATATTACCTTCGTCTTCTACAAAAGTGCCCATTTTCCATATAATCCAGTTTCAAGACCCAAGTGTCATGCCAGGACTCTTTCATATTAACTCTCTTTGCCTTGTGATTGCAAGCTCTACAGGCGAAGGATATTGTGCTGGAAATTTTTGTACAACCATGTGTAAATCTTGTAGTTTTGTTAAAAAAAAAGATTAAAAAAATGAAGACATCGGATGAACGTCCGTGTATATGCCAATGCCTTGTCTAGCTACATGAACACTGGGAGACGGGATTGTTCCAGTAAAGGGACGGCCATGGGTACGCAGCTCTGAGTATCGGTACAATACAATGAAGCTGGGAAGGGTAAAAAAATGCTCAGCTGCATTGATTTGATGCTATCAGGGTTCCATCGCATTAAGACACCAACATTTTGTAAATAAAAAGAGGGACAAAAATTTTGACCGTGCCCATTTTTGTGGCCACACCCCCTAATTATCATGTTCATTTTACAAACTTTGGCAGGTTTGAACATATTTCCGTGTTTTTTTTTTTTCCAGTTATTACAGTTTTGCTCATGAAGGTGAATTGCCCTGGGCTCTCTGCCAAAAAAACAATTATGTTAGAAGCTTTGTTTCTTTTTCTGGCTGTTCAGTGCTGAGAAAAACAGGACTTTCCAGTATAAATGAGGGACTGCAGGTTGAGGGACTGTCCCACTTGCTTGAAACTATAGGAATACCAAGGCCCCCAACATTGCTCAATGGCCAATAGAGATGAAATGGATTAAACTGGGATTGTGGGGGGTACAGATAAACCTCTGTGATTCATGGTGTCACCCAATAATAGTGATGGGGCGAATTTGCGGCGAATTCCCGCTGGCGAATAAATTTGCGAAACGCCAGCAAAAATTTGCCAAAAAAACCAAATCGCGCGTCGAACATTACGCGACGCGTCGGAAACGACGATACGCGCCGTTTTTTTTCCCCAATTCGCAAATTTTTCGGCCAAGCGAAACGGGTGAGATTCGCCCATCACTACAACCCCAGCCTTGTGGCATAATCTTGAGATGTTTGAGCAATTTTGAACCAGAGACTGAAACAATAGCAAATAAAAGAGTCCTGAGACCTTTGAGTGCAATTTATAAATGAAGGGGAAAAAAACCAACAAGAATGTCTTGCAAATATGTGACCGTCGTTGACATTTGAAGCCCCAGCCGATACAGCACTTCCCCATTTACCCAAATAGCTCAGCATGTGACACAATCTGCTGTATATTCCTCTTTTGGGATGTTGCACCATACTCAGATAGAAGTTACAGAAAAGAAGAATAAATTCAGTGCTACGTGCAAAGAAAGGGGCAAGCTACCCTGTTCTCTCCCACAGTGCTGCAGATTTTTACCCGGAATACCCCCGAGGAAGCAGTGATGCTACAGACACACTTCCAAACATCGCACAAATATGGGAATGATTACGGGCATCATGATTAAGGCATGCAACGAGAACCATAGACTTTTAGCCTGGCCAATGGAACATCTAAAGCACCGTGTTTCCTTTCAGCCTTTCATAATTCAGAAATATCTGTGTTAGGCTTTACATAGAGATACATGTGTGGATGAGTTTGTAGCACCCGCAAATAGAGAATGAGGCCGCTATATCTGACAATATGCTGAAAAAAAGTACAGTCAGTTTAGATTAGATCTGATAGTTGGGTCGTTTGTGTTACAAGAACATTGGGCAACCACTGTTTTATTTCCACCATGAATAGTATGAATGCTAAAAATTAATAACTTAGGGAAAATTGAACCCCCTGTTGTAAAATGTAAAAAATAGTTGAAGTTTCCGAGGGGTTCTGTGACCATATACAGGCTGCAGGGAACTCTGAGTATCACTCATGTATTATAAGGGATAATGTACCCCCTACTG
>CM044443.1:8133920-8152039 GCA_024363595.1 Xenopus borealis
AAACTTCAATCACTCTTTACTGCTGTACTGCAAGTTGGAGTGATATCACCCCTGCCTTTTTCTCCGCAGCAGCCTAACAACAGAACAATGGGAAGGTAACCAGATAACAGCTCCCTGACACAAGATAACAGCTGCCTGGTAGATCTAAGAACAGCACTCAATAGTAAAATCCATTGTCCCACAGTGACTACTTCAGTTACATTTAGGGTTGCCACCTTTTCTGGGAAGACATACCGGCCTTCCTATATATTTAGCTTGTTTCCCTATTTCTAACATTGGGATCAGCCATTAATTTTACCGGACAGGCCGGTAAAATACCGGCCAGGTGGCAACTCTAGTTACATTGAGAAGGAAAAACAACAGCCTACCAGAAAGCAGTTTCCTCCTCAAGTGCTGGCACAAGTCACATGACATGGGGGTGCTGGGAAATTGACAAAATGGCTAGCCCCATGTCAGATTTCAACTGAATATAAAAAAAAATTTCGTTTGCTCTTTTGAGAAATGGATTTCAGTGCAGAAGCCTAATGGCGCAGCTGATGCGTTTTGAAACAAAAAAACATGTTTTCCCATGACAGTATCCCTTTAAGTACACATGCCATTACACATCATGGACCCCACCGCGGCATTTCTGTCACTAGACTTATGTTCCACTCGATAAAACACGTTCTTCTCTGAAGTTTCTACAAGACGAGCCGAGCCCCCACACACATTTCCAACCCTTTTCACAAGACGCCTGTTGTCACAGTAAAGCCCTAACCAGCCGCGCACGCCCACACGCTACTCCAACTAGTGCGCAGGCGCGTTTTATCGTCCGGTCACCACAGAGTCTGGGACCAAGTTTAGAGATTGTCACAGGAAACGGAAGCGGCAACTCGTAGCTGTCCAGGAACCGCAGTCATGGCTGATGTGAAGGATGCTCTGCTTTCTGTTCTGCCGACCATTCGAGCCCCTCGGGCTGGGGACCGAGTGCACAAGGACGAATGCGCGTATTCCTTCCATACTCCGGTAACTGTCTTACACATTCTGCGGGATGTCTCCATTGTCTGACACCAGCCATGTCTTCACTCCCAGAGAGCCTGCAGTGTAGTCTTGAATAATCCCATACTCTCCTCATCCTTTCTGTCCGGACTTTCCTCCCTGCCCTGAGGCATTCATTCTGTTGTTGCTGCTGCTGCTGCTTACCTACCTGTCACATAATCCTGTGGGGGATGCTGGGAGTAGTAGTTTCAGATGACCCACATGTTATGATGAGTTTATAATCACTGCCCGGTACAAGCTGAGTCTCACTTACAAACTAAGAACATACTGAAAGCAAAAGAGGGAGAGTATAATAATGCCTGGCACAGAAGCGTATATATTATACAGTATATATATATTATATTCCAGCTGAAGGCTCATGGGCCAGATGTGATGCTCTAACACAGTGATTTTCAACCTTGTGCCTCCAGCTGTTAAGAAACTACAAGTCCCACAATGCATTTGCCTGACTGTGGCTGTCAGACTCCTTCATTGCATTGTGGGACTTGTAGTTCCTTAACAGCTGGAGGCACAAGGTTGAAAATCATGCTCTAACAGATCTGATGGACCACAGCATTCCCATAATATCACTGTTTTATAATAACCTGCTTCATTATTATAAATAATAATATTTTATGACAATCCAACATGGAAAATCTATGGAAACGTCTGATACTTTTCAGCCATATGTAATGAGTCCAACCAACGCATTAGGAATGTAGTGTATGGATATGATCCGTTGCCTCTCACTAATTATATGGGCCTCCGGGGAATTGCTTGGGCCTTTGCGTATTTGAAAATCCAGGGCCTGTTATGGATCTCAGATTGGACCTGGATGCTGTGAGTGATAGTTCAGACACAGGGAGCAGCAGCAAGTTGAGGATCCCTGGTGATATGTACCGACTGGACTTGGAGGTGGAGCTGGCATGACAGGGATCCATGATGAGAGTCTGAGTATAAGGAAGCTGGAGTTTTATGGGTGTGGAAGCAGCCTTTATACAAACATGGGTCTCCTTAAAGAGGAAGGAAAGCTACTGTTGCAGATTACTGCCAATAGATTAGCCACACTAGAACACTATTTATTCTGTAGAAGGCTTTACGGTACCTGAGTAAACAGCTCTAGACACTGTCTTTGCTTGTTTGGGATGGCAGCTGCCATATTAGCATGGTGGGACATCACTTCCTGCCTGAGTCTTTCCCTTAGTGTTTCCACCTGTCTGGTTTTGATTTAGACAGCCCGGTTTTTTGAAGGGCTCCCTGGGTCAAAACTTTCTGCCTGGTTTTTAAAATTAGGAAAAACAGGCAGCATTTACTATGCTTGACACAGAGATCGGCCAATTGCCAATCGCTACGTCACATCCCTGCCCAGTCTCCACCTGGCTAAAAGCTGACAACCCTATTTCCCTGCTCACTCATAGCTCAGATTACAGCCGGGAGGGATATAAAAGCTAACTGAGCATGCTCAAGCCCCAGACCTAGATGTTTAAGCTGAAAACAGGAAGTCTTATACAGAAGCCCATGTGTGCACAATAGAAGAAAGAAATGTAGTTTTTTTTTTTCTTTTGACAGAGAACTCAGAGCAGCATTACTGTTCCTTTAAGAACCTCTTCTCCAGCATGAACATCCCCAACTTGGCCAACTAAGATTTTCAATACCTTTTACCAACTTAGTTGCCCTGTGATGCATGGTTTGACTACATTTTACCTAAATATTCATTCCCTGTGTCCAGTTATGTACTGATATGTTGTTCTCCTGTGTTGTAGGAAACAGACAGCGGCTTATATATTTGCATGAATACATTTCTGGGCTTCGGGAGACCCTATGTGGAGCAGCAATACAACAAGACTGGGCAGAGAGCTTTTCTGCATCTCAAGAGAACTCCTAAATTGGTAAGAGATGTGACTTTTAGAAGCTCAGTATAAACAGCCTGTGGTCTCCCTGCTTTTGTAGGAGACCAGTTTGGGTAACATTGTGATTTTTGTATTCTGCAGAAATCTGATGAATCTAATTCTGGCACAGGAGACCCTCCACGCAAGAAGCCCACTCGCTTAGCCATTGGTAGGTCTTGCTTAAAGGGCATGTAAAGGCAAAACAATAAAATCCCATTTTTACTTTCTTTAATGAAAAAGAAATCTATCTCCAATATACTTTGATTAAAACATGTCTACCGTTTTTATAAGAAACCTGACTGTATATAGTGAAATTCTCCCTTCATTTACTGCTGTGGATAGGAATTGTCAGCTAGTCCCTAACTGCTGTGCATGGAAACAATCATACCTATGAACAGCAGGGGGAGCCCCTGCATTAATTCCCAGCCATGCAGAACTCAAACAGCTGTGCTTGACTGTAGATCCCTAAGCTTAGCTTAGCCCAGATCACACTGAGCATGTGCACAGTCTTGGTCTTGCAAAGATGTATAACAAAGTTACAAGATGACAGCCCCCTGTGGCCAACTTTGAAAGCATAAATCATTTGTTTGATTGGGTTTGAGGTGCAGTAAGTTCATGTTTACATTTAGTATACAAAATACACAATTTCTATTCTATTTTACACTTTCCTTGTCCTTTAAAGGGGTTGTTCACCTTTGAATTAACGTTTAGTATGATGTAGAGAGTGATAAAAATGGTTTTCATTTTTTATTATTTCTGGTTTTTGAGTCATTTACCTTTTTGTTTGGCAGTTCCCCAGTTTGCAATTTCAGCAATCTGGTTGCAAGGGTACAAATTGTATTGGTTTGAAAACTGGAAAGAGTCGGAAGAAAAAGGCAAATAGTGAAAAAACTACAAACTAGATCATGAAGACCAACTGAAAAGTTGCTTAGAATTGGCCATTCTATAACGCATAAAAAGTTAACTCAAAAGCGAACCACCCCTTGAATGGATTCTAAGTGATGTCCTAGGGCTTTGTGATTGATTATGGGGGTACAGGACTTAGCACAGTGTGAGCATGAAGAGGAAGTGACAGACTCAACTTTGTTTTCGTTTCTCTATTTTCTCATCTGCAACTTTTACTTTCATTCCCCCTTTTTCCTTTTTGTCTTTCTGATAGTCCCTTCTTTGTGTCCTTCTCTTTCTCTGTAGGAATGGAGGGTGGCTTTGACATGACTGAGGAACAGTGTGAGTATGAGGAAGTGCTGACGCTGGTCATTCTGCCCGAGTTCCTAGAGATTCCACGGGATGGTTTGTCGGGGCTCCCGGAGATGGTCAGGGATCGGGTGGGTAATATGAGCTGTGTCTGTATATTAAAGGGGTGGTTCACCTTTACCTTAACGTTTAGTATGTTATAGAATGGCTAATTCTTATCAGCTTTTCAACTGGTCTCCATTATTTATAGTTTTATCATTATTAGCCATATTTTTCTGACTCATTTAATCTTTCAAATGGGGGCCATTGACCCCGTCTAAAAACAAATGTCCTGTCAAGTTACACATTTATTGTAATTGCTACTTTTTATTACTCACCTTTGTGTTCAGGCCATCAACTATTCATATTCCAGTCTCTTATTCAAATCAGTGCATGGTTGCTAGGGTAATTTCATCCCTACCAACCAGATGGCTGAAATTGCAAACCGGAGAGCTGCTGAATAAAAAGCTAAATAACTCAAAAACCACAAATCTTAAAAAAAAAAATGAAAACCAATATTTTAGAATATCCCTCTCTACATCATACTAAAAGTTTATTCAGAGGCGAACAACTCCTTTAATGTGAAATTATAGGCTCAAGAATAATTGTTTTCCAATGCATTCTACTCCTCTAAAATGAATGGATGTGCCATTAAATGTTACATTTTATGATGCTCCAGTGTCCTTTTCCCCTAAAACAGGTCCAGACTGGGAGTTAAAATAGGCCCTGGCATTCCAAGTACAGAGAAGCCCAAATAGTCCTCCACCAGCCCACTAAATAGTATGGGATTTTACAGCAACCCCACTGGCATTTGCCAGAACCCACAGATTCCCAGTCCAGGCCTTCATGTAAACATTCCCATTGTTCTGTTGTTAGGCTGCTGGGTGGGGGAAAGGGAGGGGGTGATATCACTCCAACTTGCAGTACAGCAGTAAAGAATGATTGAAGTTTATCAGAGCATAAGTCACATGTCTACAAAATGTCTAGCCCCATGTCAGATTTCAAAATGAAATTAAAAAAAAAATTGCTCTTTTGATAAATGGATTTCAGTACAGAATTCTTGTGGAACAGCACTATTAACTGATGTATTTTGAAATCTTTTTTTTTTTCCCATGACAGGATCCCTTTAAAGGAAAACTATACCCCAAAAATGTATTTTTGAGCAATAGATAGTTTATATCAAATCAAGGGACATATTAAAGAATCTTACCTACCTGGTATATATATTTAAGTAAATATTGCCCTTTTACATCTCTTGCCTTGACCCACCATTTCATGATGGTCTGTGTGCTGCCTCAGAGATCACCTGACCAGAAATATATCAGCTCTAACTGTAACAGGAAGAAGTGTTGAAGCAAAAGACACAACTCTGTCTGTTAATTGGCTCATGTGACCTAACTTTATAGTTTGTTTGGTATGTTTGTGTGCACCGTTGGATCCTAGGATCCCAGGAGACGGTCCTTACTTTTTAAAATGGCTATTTTCTATTTATGATTACCCAATGGCACATGCTACTAAAAAAGTATATTATTATGAAAATGGTTTATTTACATGAAAAAGTGTTTTACATATGAGTTGTTTTATGCAATATCTGTTTATTGTTCGGGGGGGTATAGTTTTCCTTTAAGGTTTATATTATGCCGCTAATAACGTAATGCTGACCTTTTCAGGTGACATCTGCTATTGACGCCATACTGTCTGCTGATTCTGCCTCCCGGAAACAGGAAATTCAGGCCTGGGATGGGGAAGTGAGGCAGGTTTCCAAACATGCGTTCAGTCTCCAGCAGCTTGAGGGAGTTCCCCGTATTCCACCTTGGTAAGAGTCTGCTTCCGTTATACTATCACATTAAAGGAGAACTAAAGCTAAAAGGAAACTAAAGAAGTAGGTAGATATATTGTACATGATGTTTTGTGCTTGTGTACCAGCCCAAGGCAACCACAGCCCTTTAGCAGTAAAGATCTGTGTCTCCCCAGTAGATGCCCCAGTAGTTCCCCATCTTCTTTTCTACTGATTCACTGATTCACATGCTCTGTGCTGCTGTCACTTACTGAGCTTAGGGACCCACTCACAATATACACCTGATAGTATCATAGAAATATAGTCACAATATAAGGTTGATTAGTCATTAATACACATAATTAGAAACCAGTGCAATTAGCTGCATCAGAATTTAATTCAACCTATAGCATCAGCTTATATTACAAACCAACCTCATTTTCTGCTGGCTAATTAGTGACGATCCCTAAGCTTAGCTTCTCAACAGCTGCTCAGAGCCCATTGAGCATGTGAGTGTCACAGACACTTTCCAAGATGGTGACCCCCTGTGACAAGTTTGAAGTCCATTGCTGTTATTGACAAGCTGAAACTTGAATTAATTTTTAGGGTTTAGTTCTCCTTTGAAGACCCCCCCCTGTCTATAGCTCTGCCATGTTTGTATATAAAGCTCCCATATGCTGACCTTTGACTCTCACATCCTTTGGACTTCTCTATCATTCTCATTCCCTGTCATTGACTGTCTTATGTACTCTCTGTTTGTCGCACTCTCTTTCCTGGGACTTTTTCTTACAGCGGATGGAAGTGCAGTGTATGTGATCTGCGGGAGAATCTGTGGCTCAATATGACAGACGGTGCCATCCTTTGTGGAAGACGTTACTTTGATGGCAGCGGAGGGAATAACCACGCGTTACAGCACTACCAACAGACAGGCTTCCCTTTAGCAGTGAAACTAGGCACCATTACACCCGATGGAGGCGGTCAGTATTGTGGCAGAGAACTGCTGTCCATACTCTGACTTTTTTTCCACTGAACAGAAAGTAACCAAAAGCATCATAAACTCTTGTAGTGATAAAAAAAAATCGCACTTATCACACAATGTGCAGAAAGAGTGTTTAGAAAGAGAAAATATGTGGAGATGGGGAGGTGGCAGTCAGTGAAAGGTTTTGCTGAGTCAGTGCCGGTGCCAGACAAGCTCTCTCTTGTGTGTTCCTTGAAGGTGTTACACAGAAGGCACATTGATGTTATAACTACAAGCAGAGCTTGTCTTAGTATATGTTCTATAGGATCATTCACAGAATAAATGAATAGCAAAGTGATTCTCTGTGTATGTTAATAAGAAAGAGTCATACCATTTTTCCAGCCAAGATTCCAATCAATTATTTCAGTGTAGATAAGTGGTTTGTGTCAAATAAGTCACTGCCTCTATTGTTGATGGAGCGTGTATAATCTGACTGCAAAGAGCAGAATCACCTGAAATAATAACCTAGTAAGTTAGGCAGAAAAATACACACACGTCCATCAAATTCAACCTTGATCAAGTCTATATGTAACCTGCCTAACTGCTAGTTGTTTGGACATTTATTTGTTTAACAGTGAAGAAGATTTCTTGTATCTCTTATTATAAACATTAGTGATTTTGCCATATTATAGAGCTTATATTTGTTGTGCTGTTGCTCTATCATGTGTGCAACCAATGAGTTAATGCCATATCATAGGATTTACAACCTTTGAACTCTTACTTTGAGTGACAGATGTGTACTGTTTATGGTGAATGACCGGATTAGAGTACCGTTGTTAAGTCTACAATTTTACAGTACGTTTCCTTGGTGCTTGTATCATGTCCACTACATCGGCTGTCTGCTCTTACCTTTCAGATGTATATTCCTACGATGAGGATGATATGGTTCTGGACCCTAACCTGGCAGAGCATCTCTTACACTTTGGCATTGATATGATGAAGATGCAGAAGGTTAGTGAGAGGTCAGGCAACTATGCTTGTGATATCGGGCTCACTTTCAGCAATTTCCCATATATCGTGCATATAATGGTATTAAAGTGCTGCAGCTCTTTTGTAAATGTTGCATGCAGCTCAGTAACTCTGACACTATTAGCTATTTAAAGATGCTGAGATTTAGTTTGTGAACACTGAGAGGTTCCCAGGTTAGCCATAAATACTGTAATCTTTATTCATTACCCATACAGGTCCATATAGTGCAGTCGTCACCTCTTAAAGTGGCTAAAGGTGCTCTGAATGTAATTTTCCTAAAGTACATATAAGCCTATTATAATTGCAAACATTCTGCCAATTATTTGACAGTGCTCATACAGATCAGTGCAATTAAAATGCACCCTCGTTGACTTTACAGACATGCCCTACTCCTACTTGATCACTGAAAAGAGAACAAGTCAGGAAGTACAGAGCATCACATATCGTTACCTGTAAATATGGGTGTAGAATAGAGTCACACCCAGAACAAGGTTGCTAAACCAAATGCAACTAGATTTGTTTTTTGTTGTAGCTTGGAATAGTTTTCTGCTTTAGGAGTTGAGTTATTGCTTCTAATCCCCCCCCCCCCTTTTTTTCTCTAGACAGATAAGACCATGACAGAACTGGAAATTGATATGAACCAACGAATCGGAGAATGGGAGGTGATTCAGGAGTCAGGTGTACAGTTGCAACCCCTCTATGGTTCGGGGTACACAGGCATCCAGAACCTCGGAAACAGCTGCTACCTCAATTCAACAATGCAAGTCATCTTCAGCATCCCGGCCTTCCAACGCAAGTGAGTGCTTAGTGAGCAGTGTAAGGACTGGGGGGGGGTTACAACATGGGAAATAGATAAAGGACAACTGCCCTCAATCTCAAAGACGCCAGCTGATGTATTCTCTGTTTTTACTTTTGGCAGATACGTTGAACGTATGGAGCAGATTTACCATAAGTCTCCTGCTGATCCAACACAAGATTTCAACACCCAAGTGTAGGTAGCTGTTTGCAGATTACGCCTCCTAGAGCCAGCCGTTTTATGAATTGGCAGCCATTTATGGAGGAAAATGTGCCTTGCAGCTGTTGCACGGTTACAGTTTAAAGGATGCAGAGAGTTGTATTTCAGCCATGAATATTATAGTAGCAGTATAATAGTAGCACAGCAATGGTTTGTGTAAATATGAACTTGAAATGTTATTATTTACCAGTAGCTCCTTACAGCTGATATGTGCTCACCCATTCAGATTAGAAGAAAGGAGGTTCTAAATTCAGAAGGGGTTTGTTACAATGAGAGCTGTGAAGATGTGGAATTGTCCCACTGAATCAGTGGTACAGGCTGATACATTAGATAGCTTTAAAGGAAAAGTAAATGTTTTTCTTTCTGTACATTTGCTCTAAACAGCCCCCCAGATTAATGTACATTAGTCCCTGCTGCAAGTCTGCTCTGGTTTCTGTGTTATCAGCAGCTTGTTTCCCCTTCTTCCTGGTGCAGAGTGAAGCCCCGCCCCTTAGCTTACTGAGCAGTCCATTTGCTGCTGTTCCACAATAGAGAGGAAGAGGGAGCCAGTGTGTGCATTAGTAAGCTAGTTTCCCCAAGCAAAAGCTGCTACACACACTGCTCTCTGCTATGTCATAGTATGCAAATTATCTCCAGGACTAGTCACAGAGATAAGGTCAGCTCAGTAAGCTATGGGGCGGGGCTTCACTCTGCACCAGGAAGAAGGGGAAACAAGCTGCTGATAACACAGAAACCAGAGCAGACTTGCAGCAGGGACTAAGGTACATTAATCTGGGGGGCTGTTTAGAGCAAATTTACAGATAGAAAAAAAAAAGGTTTACTTGTTCTTTAAGAAGGGGTTGGATGCTTTATTCACCAGTAGCTCCTCCCAGCAGACAGGAGGGAGCCAATGAGATTAGAGGAAAGGAGGGAAAGGGGTGTTACAGGGAGGGAAGTGAATCAGTGGTACAGGCTGATACATTAGATAGGTATAAGAAGGGGTTGGATGGTGTTTAGCAAGTGAGGGAATACAGGGTTATGGAAGAATCTCAGAGTACAAGTTGATCCAGGGACTGGTCCCATTGCATCTTGGACTCAGGAAAGAATTGTTTCCCCCTCTGAAACAAATTTGGAGAGGCTTCAAATTAGTGATGTGTGGGCTGACACTATACCAGTGGGTCAGGCAGGTTCGGGCCGACCTCGCATTCCACCTTCAAATTCTGGCTTTCGTCTTTATAGCAGCGTGTCTGCTCACGCCGGCGCGGACTATGAAGGGAGCCCGGAAGTCGGATGCGGGCAGGCGCGGGCTGAGGGAGGGTGGGTTAGGGTCAGGTAAAAAAACCCGACCTGCACATCACTTAAGGGTTTTTTTGCCTTCCTCTGGATCAACTAGCAGTTAGACAGGTTATATATAGATTTAAGTTTGAACTTTTCAGCCTTTTCAACCTAACTTACTATGTTACTATATATGTTTTGGCCACAAGGCAAGTATATTTAAACATCAGTAGAGTGTAGGCACAGTTTGATAAGCAACATTTAATAAGGTTCCTAATGGGCAAGACAAGACCTATAGACAAGATCTGTGCATAAATGTGCCAAACTCTTAATTTGGGCACTGTGATAAATGGTACTTATTTTCTGTTTCATCAGAGCTAAGCTTGGACATGGTCTGTTATCCGGGGAATACTCCAAGCCAGCTCTAGAAAAAGAATGTGACGTAGCTCCAGAACATAAGGTATCATTTATAGGTCATAACCCCAATGCCAACCAGTACTACCCCTTTCTGTGTGTTTAGCAGGGACCCTGTCGCTTTCTGCATTATTCTCATTGAACACAAGCCATGCCAACTGGGGGCCAACATGTGCCCTGTCTCATTTACATTATCTTGCTTCTGCATGGGAAGTGCTTGCTTTTGCTTTTATCACAATCATTTCATGCAGGGTCTTCAGGATGGGATCGCTCCAAGAATGTTTAAGGCACTTGTTGGGAAGGGACACCCTGAGTTTTCCACCAACAGGCAACAAGATGCTCAGGAATTCTTCCTGCACTTTATAAATATGGTTGAGGTAAGTTCAGCTGCCTGCATTTTTTTTTTTTAATTTTGAAGCCTTGTGTTAATACAAGTATTTGTGATTAGTTCAGTTTCACCTGAATAATAAACTCCCCATTCTTTCATGTCTTACACATGCATATCTCCCTGACACTGGGACAAAATGCAAGGACCGCAGAAATACTGTATACTGTAATATTTCAGGATACGTTTATTGCCTGTATTGTGCAGGTGAATTGCAGTGTAGATTGCTGGTAAAGGGCATCAGGATGGGATCGTTCCAATGATGTTTTCTTGTCCATCCCAACAGAGGAACTGCCGCAGCTCATCCAACCCTAATGAAGTTTTCCGTTTCTTGGTGGAAGAGAAGATTAAGTGTCTGGTGTCTCAGAAAGTGAAGTATACACAGAGGGTTGAGTACATCCTGCAACTTCCTGTGCCCATGGAGGCTGCACTCAATAAGGGTGAGCTTGAGGAACTCAAGAAGGGGAGGGACCAGGGAATATTTGATTTATTGTGACTTATGAGAGCTTTTTAACCTGATGTTGCTAGTGACTGTTAAAGGGATCCGGTCATGGGAAAAAAAATTTTTTTTTCAAAAATGCATCAGTTCATATTGATGTTCCAGAAGAATTCTGCATTGAAATCCATTTCTCAAAAAGGCAAACTGATTTTTTTTAGTTTCATTTTGAAATCTGACATGGGGCTAGACATTTTATCAATTTCCCAGCTGCCCCAAGTCATGTGACTTGTGCTCTGATAAACTTCAATCACTCTTTACTGCTGTACTGCAAGTTGGAGTGATATCACCCCCTCCCTTTCCCCCACCCAGCTGCCTAACAACAGAACAATGGGAAGGTAACCAGATAACAGCTCCCTAACACAAGATAACAGCTGCCTGGTAGATCTAAGAACAACACTCAATAGTAAAACCCATGTCCCACTGCGTACTATTCAGTTACATTGAGAAGGAAAAACAGCCTGACAGAAAGCAGTTCCCTCCTAAAGTGCTGGCACAAGTCACATGACTGGGGCAGCTGGGAAATTGACAAAACGGCTAGCCCCATGTCACTTTTCAAAACTGAATATAAAAAAAATCTGTTTGCTCTTTTGAGAAATTTCAGTTCAGAAGTCTGCTGGAGCAGCACTATTAACTGGTGCGTTTTAAAAAAAACAAAACAAAAAACAAAACATGTTTTCCCATGACAGTTTCCCTTTAAATAAACGTATGTGAGACACACAAGCACTCGCATATGATATTTCAGTTGTTAGATATTGTACACTTTTCTCAGGGCTGGCAACTGTATTTGATCAGTATTACATATTCATTTGTGGTTGGTGATAGAGCCATTATGAGCTTCTGTTATGTGTAAATATGCCATGTCAGGAGACCTACAACAATCATTGCCTGTATAACTACCTATTAAAGGGGAACTCTGGCTTCCAAACCAAAATTTGATAAAGAGGCCCACATTACACAGAAACCCCTAATATACCCATCACTAACTGTTTCTTCAAAAAGTATGAATAAATGTCATTTTCTATGCTGAAATCCAGCTGTTTAACAGTTTTCTGCATCATTTGAAATCATTGAAGGGAAGGAGGGACTAAACACTGATGTTACAAATTGTAACAACATCTCCACAACGTACAGACAGTGTGCAGGAACTACATAAACTACAATGCATTGCGCTGTGATGTTGTTTTCCTTGTTGAAATCATGAGTGCAGGGAATTGTAGGGTTTGGAGGATGCAGGCTGAGGACAGACGGCTGCTGATACAAAGTAATAGAAGAATCCAATGGCACACAGGACGTAGTCAACACATACGTGTTTATTGACAATTGTGGTGCAATTGGCCATAAACACGTATGTGTTGAATAAGTCCTGTGTGCCACTGGATTATTCTATTACTAATTCAATCAATAGGTGGCTGGACCTCCACCATTGAGCACCTGGCATCTCTAATTAGCCTGTTGGACAGGGTGTGCGAGAGCAAAGACTATTCCAAATGCTGATTCAAAGTAACAGTAGTCGGCCAGCTCAGCAAAGTAGTCAGACAGAGCAGCAGGATAGCAGGGGGCTAGGCTTAAAGGGCAAGGAAAGGCAAAGAAATAAAATCCCATTTTTACCTTCTTTAATGAAAAAGAAACCTATCTCCAATATACTTAAATTAAAAAATCTGTACCGTTTTTATAAGAAACCTGACTGTATGCAGTGAAATTCTCCTTTCATTTAGTGCTGTGGATAGGAATTGTCAGACGGTCCCTAACTTCTGGCAGGGAAACAATCATACTTATGAACAGCAGGGGGAGCCCCTGCCTTACTTACTAGCCATGCAGAACTCAAGCAGCTTTGTTTTTTTGATCATTTATGACAATCCCTAAGAAGCCCAGATCACACTAAACATGTGTATGTAGTCTAGTCTTGCAAAGATGTATAACAAAGTTACAAGATTACAGCCCCCTGTGGCCAACTTTGAAAGCATAAATCATTTGTTTGATTAGGCTTGTGGTGCAGTAAGTTCATGTTTATGTTTAGTATACAAAATACACCATTTCTACCCTTATTCTATTTTACACTTTCCTTGTCCTTTAAGGAACTGTTCCAAACCATTCAAAATCACAAAATGTCTGTATTGCAAAGTTGCTTGAAATTATGTTTACTTTTCAAAAAGCTTAAGTTATATTTGTGTGGCGTTCCCCTTTAAATTATATTAAACCCCCTGCTAAAGCCAAACAGGGCCGAGCAGGTTTTAACTGTAGGATGTGCCGCCTTCTGCATTTTTCAAAATACCGTTTGTTGTGTTGCACAGAGGAGCTGTCTGCATATGAGCAATGCCGACTCCAGGCTGAGCGCGAGCATCGTCCCCCTCCAGAACTTGTCCGGGCACGTATTCCATTCACATCTTGTCTGGAGGCATTTGCTGCCCCTGAGCAGCTCGATGAGTTCTGGAGCGCCGCTCTTCAGGCCAAATCCAACGCACTCAAGTAAGTAGGACGATGCAGAATTGACAGATACATGGGACAATGGATAGATTGTTTAATATGAAAGCATGCCAAATTATAGTTGGCATTGCCTTTTACTTTGATGATCCTGCACAGGGAAACATGTTACCTGTATATGTTTTACATTTTATGTCAGGGTGGATTGACCACACCACCAACAGTGTCCAAATAATTGTTTGTTTACAGCAGTGGTCCTCAAACTTGGCCCTCCAGCTGTTAAGGAACTACAAGTCCCACAATGCATTTGTCTGACTGTGGTTGTCAGACTCCATCATTGCATTGTGGGACTTGTAGTTCCTTAACAGCTGGAGGGCCAAGTTTGAGGACCACTGGTTTACAGTTAAAACATCACTGCATCTTTGGCTTATTTATCAAGAGACGGGACATTTGAATGTTAATATGTAAATGATCAGTGTCAAGTCCCCCCGGGTCAGGCAAGTTTTGTCTCCTTCTCTCCCATCTTCTGTCAACATTATAGAATCTTATTTCTGGTCACATGTTCTCGCTGTCTCGTTACTCTCTACTGCAGGACTTCCAGCTTTGCCTCATTTCCCGATTACTTGGTCATTCAAATCAAGAAGTTCACTTTTGGCCTTGACTGGGTACCCAAGAAACTGGGTAAGTAGCGGTGCACTATGCAGAATGTTTCATGCAAGAGGCGGTTACTTAAATTCACGAGGTAGTAGAGCTCTGATTCTTACTTTTATTCAGTTTTGAAAGAAGGGGAGACCGTTCTTCCTGGGGCTGATATTCAAAGCATACCATGGCACCTTAAAGCATTTTTAAACATTCAAAGCTCCCTAAATTGGCCAAAGGAAATGGATGGTTACCTTAAAGGGGTTGTTCACCTTTGAGATCACTTTTAGTATGATGTAAAGGGTGATATTCTGAGACAATTTGCAATTGGTTTTCCTTTTTTTATTATTCTCGGTTTTTGAGTTATTTACCCTTTTATTCAGCAACTCTTCAATTTGAATTTTAAGCAATCTGGTAACTAGGGCCCAAATTACCCTAGCAACCATGCATTGATTTGAACAAGAGACTGGAATATGTGTAGGAGGGAGTCTGAATAGAAGTAGCAATAACAATACATTTGTAGCCTTACAGAGCATTTGTTTTTTTAGAAGGGGACGGCGACGCCCATTTAAAAGCTGCAAAGAACCAGAAGAAAAAGACAAATAACTATAAAACTATAAATAATGAAAACCAAATGGAAAGTTGCTTCCATTGGCCGTCGTATAACATAATATAAGTTACCTTAAAGGTGAACCACCCCTTTAAATCTCTCCATTACTAATCTTCCAGCCAGCCTCTAAATGGGATCAAGCACCCTTTACTTGAAAGATCCCATTTACAGAAAGTTCAGTTTATCAGAACTCTGTATCTGTGCTACTACTAATGAGGAACTGGATTCAGTTATTCCTGGTGTGGTCCATAGTAGAGCTAAAGCCAAAGTAAGCATATTCAGGTTGTAATGAGAATTAACGGTTCAGAGGTTTGCTCACAGAACTGCAGAGTTGTTGCTATAATTTGATTCAACATAGATCGTTAGACAATACTGAGATGGAGTAGGCTCCTCCTCTGCTGCTCAGATAAAGTTACAGCCTGTGTAACAAGGTAAGTCATCCCCTGTGAATAGCCTTGTAACATAGGCCTAGTTTAAACGTAATGTATTTGCAAATGGTTGATATTCCTTTAAACCAGGCAAAGGTGTTGTTAGCTGTAGTTCAGTGGCATGATGGGGGCTGCTCACCATTGCATGTAAAGGGGAATTAATAATCACTGGACCTAAATTCAGGTTTGTTTGATTCAACTGTTTCTCTTCCTCCCTCTGCACTTAGATGTCTCTATTGATGTCCCAGATGAATTGGATCTTTCTGAGTTTCGGGGTGGGGGGCTTCAAGGGGGGGAAGAGGAGCTCCCGGATGTTGCCCCCCCATTGGTCACACCCGATGAGCCCAAAGGTAGCCTTGGTTTCTATGGCCTCGACGATGACGACTCGTACTGCTCCCCTCACTTCTCCTCTCCGACATGTTAGTGTTTCCGCCTCTCGTGGGACCACATGTGATTGTTGTGTGTTCCCCGTGAGTGACTGAATGGGCTGCAACAGAATACACTACATCTGCCTGTGCCCAGACATAGCACCTGCTGTTATGACCTAGTGTATGACCTCTACCCTTTGCTTGTGCCCCGACATACCCCCTCCCATTGTAACCATGTGAACCCAGACAGCTGCTCCCTCCATGACCTTGTACACCCCCTTTACCACCTGCTTGTGTCCCATCTCTGTGCTTCACTTCTTTGCTTTTTCCTTGCATCCCAGCTTGTCTTATACATATTTAATTTATTGTCAGCTACACTTTCCCCGTTCTCCCCCCGATGTTCCTTTTGCTTGTCATGTAGTCCTGTCTCTGATCCCAGCATCATAATCCCATTCACCTTTGCTTGTATCCACTTCACTTATTCTGCCCTGTTAGCTCCTATTTGCCTATGTTTTCTACATACATACAGAATTATGCTTCTGTCCTATTGCTGGCGTATGTGCAACACTTTTACATATCTTTGCTCCCAGCATGCTGCTCGTTTAGTGCAGTGACTCTTCTGCCTTCATCCCATTACCTCTGTCCTATGCTTGCATTCAGTACAGTACAATTACCCCAGTACAGTGCACTTCTCTCTTAGCATTCTGCTTATAACTACTTGGCATTTAGCACCATGTTCAGTCTAGTTGTATCCACTCACTGCTTGCTCCACTCATCTATTCTCTCTTCACCCCATTGAACTGATTTTGGACTGTATGATTCTGCACACTAACTTTCTTCTTCTTCAACACCCTGTCTCTGCTTGTGTCCATCTCGAATGCCGTATTTCTAGGCACAAGTTTATTAGCTATGGATGTGCAGGCCCATTAGAGCTAGATTTAGTTCTCTGCATGTTTGCGTCATAGTTGTAGAAAGCCAATCGTTTCTGTACAAGTGTGCCGCAGAATGTGTGCATGTTCCTCCTGGGCCTGAATTGCTGTGGCTTTGCTGTTGAATGAGTAACACTGCATAACTGGGACTGTGTGTGTGTTTGTGTATATGATGCATGTATGTGGGACATGCACTGAACTGGATAGTAATCTCCTATGTGGTGTGTGCTGTGTCTATCATCTCATATCCATTATCATTTGGGGATGGGATTTTGTAAGGGGCTTTGGGGATGTTAATGAACCTGAGTCTTTACTAGTACATAGAATCTATCTGTTCTGTGATCCCATTGGTGTATCCTGGGAACTCTCCCTGCACCACCAGCTACGGTCATCATGGTGCTCAATTCTCTCTTATTCACCTTAATATTTTATTTTCCATGCAGGCCAAAATCCCATTACTATCTGCCATGCCATTGCATTCCTTGCCCCCACAATGTGTCCCTGCTGTTGTTATTCAGTTAGACAGGACTCCAGTCTCTGCTTGCCTTGTAGCACCCAAAAGCTTTCTCTTTCCTATGGGAAGTTACATCATTCTCTTTTTATATGTCCATTCCTTATTTTCCTTCCCCATATAACATATCATTGCCATTACATTCCCTATTATATGTGACATGCTACAGCACCTCATCTGCCAACTGCCACTACTTTTCCATGTAACAGTGCTAAATGTTTCCTATGTGGCATGCTACCTCTGCTACCTGATGGCTGTGCTCCCCCTTTTCCATGGCATCTCTCACTGTACTTTTAACTTATCTGTTGTCTCCCTCTTTCCCTGCCCCCTTAATTTCCAGCCCTCCCTTGCTCTTCTGATCACCATCCTGCCAGGGCTGCATCTTCCCTTTCCTACCCTTCATTCCTTTGTCTAAATAAGGCTTTTATCTCTAGCCCCAGTGCTGGACGAGTCGGTGGTTACACAGTTGGTAGAGATGGGATTCCCAGCAGAGGCGTGCCGGAAAGCTGTGTATTACACGGGCAACAGTGGGGCAGAGGCAGCTATGACATGGGTGATGTCGCACATGGATGACCCAGGTAATATTTGTAGGAAGTTAAAGTGCTGCTCCAGCAGAATTCTGCATGGAAATCCATTTCTCAAAAGAGCAAACAGATTTTATGCTGATTTTCTGACATAGGGCAAGACATATTGTCAATTTCCCAGCTGCCCCCAGTCATGTGACTTGTGCTGTGATAAACTTC
>CM044443.1:8166248-8180290 GCA_024363595.1 Xenopus borealis
AGAAAGCTTGCAATCTTTACTTATTCAATTCCTGAGTGCTCAAAAACTTGCAATCTTTATTTATTCAGTACCTGGGTGCTCTGAAACCTTGCAATTTTTACTTATTCAGTTCCTGGGTGTTCTGAAAAGTTAACTTTTAGTATGTTTTAGAATTTTGAGCATGTTTTCAATTGGCCTTTATTTTTTATTTTCTATAGCTTTGAATGGTTTGCTTTCTTCTTCTGACTCTTTCGAGCTTTCAAATGGGGTCACTGACCCCAACTTTAAAAAAATGCTCTGTAAGGCTACAAATGTATTGTTAATGCTACATTTTATTATTCATGTTTCTATTCAGACCTCTCATGTCCCAGCATGGTTGCTAGGGCAATCTGATTGCTTTTTATGTGAACTGGAGAGTTGATGAATAAAAGGCTAAATAACTCAAAAAAACATAAATAATAAAAAATTATAACCAGTTGCAAATTGTCTCAAAATATCACTTGCTACATCATACTCAAATTTAATGGTGAACCACCCCTTAAAATAATTAATTTTCTCCCGCGGTCTGTCCGACTTTCTTCCAACCTTTCTTAAAACGCACTTATTTAGAGAAGCCTACCCTCAGCTACCAAATGCAAGGAAAATGCTTTGCAGGCCATGTTTGGCCCACACATTCCTAAAACCCCCTTTGTGGTGGACTGAGCAGTTTGAACGTGCCCATGGGGCTCTTCTAGACACTGTTTCAAGACTACCTTGAGATTGTGTTACATCTGAGTGGGTTCTTATCAGAATTATGTTTTGTTATGTATTCCTGTGACCAGGTGCACTGTCCTTGAACGCTCACACACAGTGGTGCTCCCTTCGTTTTCCCATAACTAGCGAATACCAGTTAATTGTACATTGACATGTACCCCTCACTACTCCCTATACTCCTTTCTACTCCTTTCACATGACTTTCTCATGAAGTTCCCTATTAGAGGGTATATAACGTCTAGTCAGTTTCTTTGTTATACGTCCTGTCTCGCTTGTGTACAGCGCCCACGTAACTCGTTTATATTTATTATATAATTAATAAACTTCATCAATTTTTCTACCTCAAGTGATCTCTGGTCTTTGGATTATTCCCCAACACACATATAGTACCACATCACTCACCCACTTAAAGGGCAAGGAAAGTGTAAAATAGAATAAGGCTAGAAATGGTGTATTTTGTATACTAAACCTAAACATGAACTTACTGCACCACAAGCCTAATCAAACAAATGATTTATGCTTTCAAAGTTGGCCACAGGGGGCTGTCATCTTGTAACTTTGTTATACATCTTTGTCTGACACTGGCACTGCACATGCTCAGTATGGTCTGTGCTGCTTAGGGATCGTCATAAATGATCAAAAAACAAAGCTGTTTGAGTTCTGCATGGCTCTAAGTAAGGCGGGGGCTCCCCCTGCTGTTCATAAGTGATTGTTTCCCTGCCAGAAGTTAGGGGCCGTCTAACAATTGCTATCCACAGCACTAAATGAAGGGAGAATTTCACTGCATACAGTCAGGTTTCTTATAAAAACAGTACACATTTTAAAATTAAAGTATATTGGAGATAGATTTCTTTTTCATTAAAGAAAGTAAAAATGGGATTTTATTTCTTTGCCTTTCCTTGCCCTTTAAAGGACATATCAACCCCAAAAATAATGTTTTACCTAATAAAAGAAAACCTGATTCTAAGCAACTTTGCAATATACATTCATTACACATTTTCTATGGTTTTTAAGTTATTTGTACATGTAATTAAAGCAGTTTGTCCCTTTCTATTCTTTGTACTGGTGGCTCTGGCTTTGGAAACAATAGAACAAAAGCCAACCCATTAACAGACCTGCCTTGCTGGAGGAGACTGGCTTTTGCAACATCGTTTACAATGTAACAACCAATAGCAATTACATTTACTAATAACTTTTAAAGCACCAACAATTTTTAATACATTCATTTTGGAAAGTTGCTTAGAACTGTGTTTTCTTTTATTAGGCAAAAAGTCCTTTTTTTGGGTTGACGTGTCCTTTAACTCTGATCTTGCCCACTCCTGCACCTTGTGCATTATTCCCTTTAGATTGTAAGCTCTTTCTGCACAGGGCCTTCCTCACCTTTTCTACTGGCATTGGTTGTAATGTATGTAACGCCATATGTTCCATGTATGTGATTTAGAGCTATAAACACATTTACTTTATAGCGCTACGAAATACGTCGGCGCTTTAGAAATACATGTAAATAATAATAGAAGATAAGGAGGTCTCTTGGGAGAACTTTCATTGCCTGGCAAATATTTGTAAAAGGAGCATAGAAAATAGTGGGTGTGGCCACAAAAGGGAGTGGTCAAAACATTTCCGCCCCAAATCTTTTTGTACCTGTTTCTGTTTCCAGGGTTTCCAACTTTTATGGATAAAAATACCAGCTTTCCTATATATCTTTTTTCCCTATTAATAACATTCCGACCAACCATTATTTTTACCAGCCAGGTGGCAACCCTACGTTCATTAGAATAAACAAGGAAAAACGCCTCACTTGGCCCAGGTTTGCATAAAATCTAGTATTTCAGTCAAATTCTGTGGGAAAAAAAAAAGACTGTGACGAAAACCAGGAAAAAGTTTTTTTTTTTTTTTTTTAAAGTGCCCTGGCGCAAAAAAACTCCGAGCAGAAAATATAAGTGATCTCTGTGGAAAGTCATAGCGGTTTTTGTTCTCCATCCGAGGTAAGGTGGAAAAATAGACTTTGGAAAAATGGATTGAGTCAGGCCGAGTTACTCCGGCTCGTCACGCCCACAGGGCGGCTACGTGTTGCGTCACTGCGCTTACGTGTAGTCGTGACGCCAGTCTCGCATGATGATGGTTTTGTGGCGTTTGGCTTTGGCTTTGAAGACAGGAGGCTGCTGCAGCAGGTAATAGTTTTTGCGGGAGGAACTGTAAGTAGCGGTGCTGTGGGCTGCGTGAGGAGAAGCGGGACTGTTGCAGCTGTGTGTGGAAGGTGTGTGAGGGAACGAGCGTGCAGAAGCTCATCCCGAAGTGTGCAGCTCACTGACAGCTGGGGGCCGCTAATCCAAGTAAGTGCAGTACAAGTGGTGCCCCCAAAACCCACCGAGCCCTCCTGTCTCCCCCTTACCCACCACTGCCCTGATGTGGCTTTCACTGTGTCTCTGTGTGCGACTATTGCTCTTACTTAAAGGGCTGCTCCACCTTTAAGTGAACTTTTAGGGGCAAATTCACTAAAGTGTGGAAATTCCCTAGCAACGCCTTCATTAGGTGAATTTGCGCCAGTCTAGTTATCGCCAGTCTAGTTATCGCCAGTCCACCGCTAATTCCCTAAAATCTGAAATTGGGCTCAGGGAGGCGAAAAGTAGCGAAGTCGTGCTACCGTTACTTCCTCTGACGAAGCGCATTTACGCCAGCGATGCCTAATTTGCATACGGCGCAAACTTAAGCGTATAATAGAAGTATATGTTCCAGCCACTACATTCCATTACACAAGCCCAGGAAACCTTTAATAAATTAAAATAAAGTTCTCCTATTGCCCTACATGTGCCCCCTGTATAGTTGAGTTGCCATATGTTAGGAAATGTAGGGGGGAAGGAGGGTAACCCCCCTCCCAAAAAAATTACGCTATTTTTCAGACTATCACCTACCACTAACTTTTTTTTCCAAACTCCTATGTATTGTATTGAACTTCGCCAGGTCTGACCTGTAAAGTAAAGTCTAGCACAGTGATCCCCAACCAGTAGCTCATGAGTAACATGTTGTTCTCCAACCCCTTGGATGTTGCTCCCAGTGGCCTCAAAACAGGAGCTTATTTTTGAATTCCAGGCTTAGAGGCAAGTTTTGGTTGTATAAAAAACAGATGTCCTGCCAAACATTCTCTCCTGTAGCTGCCAGTCCATATAGGGGCTACCAAACAGCCAATCACAGCTCTTATTTGACATCCCCATGGACTTTTTCATGCTTGTGTTGCTCTCCAACTCTTAAATTTAAATGTGGCTCACCAGCAAAAAAGGTTGGGGACCCCTGGTCTAGCACAAGAGGTAACGTTCAGTGAAATGGGCGAATTAGCGTAGTTACGTCCCTTGGTCAGTGCACAACTTCGCCTGGCATAAGGGTGTGAAGATGCGTTAGTCTATCTACTTCGCTAGCGAATTATCACCAGGGACACTGTTAAGACGCTGGGAGCTTGACCCTTAGTATGTTAGAGTGTGGCCAATTCTAAGAAACTTTTCAATTGGTATTCATTTCTTCTTAGTTTTTTAATTGTTTGTCTTCTTCTGACTCTTTCCAGCTTTCTACTTTTTTTCACTGACCCCATCTGGAAACCTGTGCTCTGTAAAGCTGAACTGTAAAGAAATCTTACCCTGGTGCTCTAGTGGTGCGGCGGGGACGCCCGCCTCGCCGCTCTGCTGCTGCTGTTCTGCCTAGTACGCGCGCGGCGCGCACTTCCGCCTTTTAAAGATGCAGGCGCGCTGGCGTCGTGACGTCAGCGCGCAATGGGGCCAAATTCAAAAAATTAAAGGGATATTTAAAGGGTTTTTTTTAACTGTTAGTTGCCCGTGATAGGATTTTGCTCCTGGTGCCTAACCCTGTGCTGTAAAGCTTCTAGTATTCCTGTTTCCTGTGTTTGACCCTGCCTGGCTTTCCTGACTATCCTGATTATCTGTATCCTGACCCGAGCCTGATATTTGACTACCGATTTTGCCTCATCCGTACATGATTGATTACCTGGTTTTGACCCTTTGCCTGACTGACTACGTTTACTATCCGCCTGCCTCGATCCAGCCTGTCTTTGATTACGATTTTGTCTCACGCCTCTGTACTTCGACCTTCTGCCCAAAGACTTTTCGCTTACAGTTGTGCCCCTTTGCCTGCTCAGAACCTTTTGTCTTGCACCTCCCGTTTTAAGACCTGGCGGCATCCGATTAGCCAAGGGCTCCTCCCGAGGTGAAAGGCGGCTGTTATAGGCAGAAGCACGAGCCGAGACCAGGGTGCTTGTCACTGGTTCTGAGTTTAGGGTGCCGACCGTTACATGAACATAGACTAAAAGATCCGCAGTTATTTTCCCAACATGCCACTAATGACAGGGCTATATCAGGGGTAATCCTGATGTTGAACCCTAGGGCCGAACAGTTGGATTATGACAAAGGCAATGGGCTCCGGCTGGTCGATCGGGGGGAAATCAAACCTTCCATGGTGCTATACAACACTTTTGACATGATCAAACATTTCGGGGCCGCATGGGCCTTCCTCAGTGACTTATTCTATTTGGATCCACTACTGGCGTGTGGCTTGGCCAGTGCCATATACCTCTATCCCCTGAATTGACTTTGCATAGTCCTACTGGCTTTTCAGACTTGTACCCAGTAAGGGGCAAATATATACAATCACTTCCCATTGATGTGCATGAGAGATCATGGAAAGCACCACATAATATCTGTGTGCGTATATGTTCCCTGTAGTAAACTATCCGTGTTTCCTACATGTCATATCTCTTTTCTTGCCCCCCCCCCCCATAGGCAGAATTGTATGTGGTCCCAGGGTGCGTGCCTTCTCTTTAGAAAACTGTGACCGTTATATTCTTTTGTATTTAGAAAGTACCTGTTTATTAGCGCTGTTCCCAGAGCAGGCTCTCGGGGTGAATCCTGGCTCTGCTGTGCCTGTTCTTGGCAGCCGTTCAGAAGGAGCTGGAGGAGAGATTTTGGTATAGGACAGAGCCACTTACTGCACAGAATTCAGCACATAGAGTTACCAGAACGGTGGCTTCCAGCTGTGAGCTGCCTGTGCTTCCTGGAGGAGCAAATGAAAACGGCTGGAATTTTTTTTTTATTCTTTGTTTGCACTTGCATCTCCATGTGGGCACTGATGTTGGGCATTACATGCAGATGCTGAACATAACAAAGGTGTGTCTCAAGCTTAAAAAGATACATTTTGTGTATGAAACAAGAACATACCAGTGCGTTATACTCATTTCGATATAGAATTGTGCTTAAAGGTGAACTAAACCCTAAAGTAAAAAAAAAACAAGGCTCCTCCCACACAGCCTCGTTGCTACCCGGGGCAAATGCTTACTTACCCATCAGTACAGATTCTGGGATTTGAGTTCACGGCAGCTATCTTCTGGGTCTCCTGTAATCTTCGTATCTTTTTCTGGCGCTTTCCAATTCCAGTCAATTTCGGCGCATGTGCAGTTGTCGCAAACCGAGAAATTGCTCCAACTGTGCAAGCGCTGATACGCCTCTCGCCTTCTCAGATTACCGAAGACCTGGAAGATGGCTTCCATGAACTTCGATCCCTGAATTTGCGCTGAGGGGTAAGTAAAGACTTGTGGGCATTTGCCAACGGTAGCAGCTAGGCTTTGGGGGTGAGGGATGAGTTAGGGGGTCTATGTGGGGTAGGGTATTTTTATACTTTAGGGTTTAGTTCTCCTTTAAAAAGTAGTTTTCAGGCTGCTTTATTGAATATTTCTGTAAAAACCCTAATAAATCCTCCCTTATCTAACACTTCCTGCTCTATGAAATCCTAGGCACTGTAGGACAGGTACCAATCCTTAACTAGCAGGACCTGACGGGGAACTGAAGCCTATCTTTGCTTGTATGACTGCCGTGCTGTGATTGGCTGCCCCCCTCCACCTGTGACATGATCCATTAGGACACACCCACCTCTCATTTGAAACGGGGGCCAGTGAACATCTATAGGGAGCTCTAATGAAGGGGCTGTTTTTTTTAAAGATAATATACATTTTTAGCACCATGTTAAAACATTACCATATATTACTCATTGCCTACAAAATTAGTTTATTTTAAAAATGTATTCCATATCACTTATGCAAGGGTGGGCTCACTTTAAAAAAGACAGTCGCTCGGCTGTAATGGAAATATTGTCAGCTATCACCTTGACCGGAGATGTTATATAATAGCATGAACCTGTGGATAACTGTGCAATGCACTTACATTAAAAAGCGCCTTTTAGGGCATAGAGCCATGGCCCGATGGGGACAATAAAATGATAACTCAATAGATAAAGGTCAGACCTATGGGCCCGATACATGGGCCAATAACCCGCTAAGTCTGCAGTATCTCCCATAGCAATTCTACATTCGGGCGACAGGGTTAATATCTACACTCGTTACAGTAATGCGATTAGATTTAGAAGCTTTTCCAGGAAAGAGAGATTTCCTAGCCCAGTATAGAGGAGCATTGTGCAGCTCGCTGTAAATCGAACCACGAGGAGCAAATAAGCCTTCACATTTGCTTTGGTTCTAGAGAACGGCAGCAGGAACCTTGGTATAAGCTGTAAATGTCTGAAAGTTTCCCAAATTACCTCTGAGGGCAGTAATTACCCCAGGCTTTGTCTGTGCTTGTGATTTAATCTTCACTCAAACCGGGTCTCCATGGGGCTGTTGCAAGATTTCATGGTGGCTCCACATCACAGACAGCATAATGGCTGATTTAAAGGGGTTGTTCACCTTTATATTAACCTTTAGCATGATGTAGAGAGTGATATTCTGACACAATTTGAAATTGGTTTTCATTTTTTATTTGTGGTTTTTGATTTTTTATTCAGCCGTTTGCAATTTCAGCAATCTGGTTGCTAGGGTCCACATTACACTAGAGGACCTGAATAGAAAGATGAATGTTTACAGAACATGTGTTTATTTAGATGGGGTCAGTGACTTCCATATGAAATTTGGAACGAATCGGAAGAAAAAGGCATTTAAAAACTATAAAAAAATGACTTACTAAAATTAAAGGTGATCCATCCCTTTGAATTCCTTATTGGCAGGCAGGCTTCATACTCCCATGAGCCGCAGCCAAATGATCATGTTCTAAAAAAACAGGGGGAATAGGTGTGGCAGTTTGGTCAGGGGCTGCATTGTGTGGCTACTTCCTGATTTTAGGCAGATGCTCTTTATTCAAATTAAGGTCCAGAGGATGAAGCCCCAACTCCCTTGCCCTGAGCTGGTAAACTGGGAGTAACTACCCTAGGCCTTGGTCATTGGGTGTTTATATGTCCTTGCTTGTAAATACAGCATGACAGGGGTTAATCCCATTGTGTAGCATACCAGCAATATACATGAGAATGGGAATGGTTTAAAGGGGAACTATCTATATATATCTACTATATATTTTTTTTATCTATAATCAATTCTGCATTGTTTCTAAAATAATTAAATTTATGTTCACTATTCCTCTCTCAACATGTTTCTCTTCATTCTGTTTACATGCAGCAGTTGGGATAATCATTGACTGTTAGATTCAATATATCTTATAGGGGGGCTCCTTTTGCCTAGAAGATGTATTAGAGCTCACCCAAATAAAATTACCAGACATCATGTATCTCTACATGCAGGATTTATGCAAAAGACAATTGTATTGTTTTTATTGGTATACGTTCTTTGAATGAGCTCTAATACATTCTGCTAGGAAAGGAAGAACCTCTACAAGATGTATTGGATGTAACTGTCAATGACTGTCTAACAGCCAACTGCTGCATGAAGACAGAATGAAGAGAAACAGATGCTGAGAGCGGGAAGTGAAGCTTGTATTAAATGATATTTCCCCTTAAAGGATAAGAAAAGTTAAATTAAAGAAATAGATAGAAACGGTGTACATGATGTTTTGTGCTTGTGTACCGGCCCAAGGCAACCACAGCCCTTTAGCAGTAAAGATCTGTGTCTCCCCAGTAGATGCCCCAGTAGCTCCCCATCTTCTTTTCTACTGATTCACTGATTCACATGCTCTGTGCTGCTGTCACTTACTGAGTTTAGGGACCCACTCACAATATACACCTGATAGTGTCATAGAAATATAGTCACAATATAAGGCTGATTAGTCATTAATACACATCATTAGAAACATCACAATTTAATCATCAGCAAACCTGTAGCATCAGCTTATATTACAGCATGGGAAGCTTATTTTCTGCTGCTGTTGGATAATTAGTGACGACCCCTAAGCTTAGCTTCTCAACAGCTGCTCAGAGCCCACTGAGCATGTGAGTGTCACAGACACTCTCCAAGATGGTGACCCCCTGTGACAAGTTTCAAGTCCTGGATCATTGCTGCTATTGACAAGATGAAACTTTAGCCTCATGCAATAAGTTCAGCATATAAAATATGCCATTTTTAGCCCTGTTCATTTTTAGGGGTTAGTTCTCCTTAAAGGACATGTCAATTCAAAAAATTACTTTTTGCCTTAATTAAAGAAAACAACAGTTATAAGCAACTTTCCAAAATTAATGTAATAAAAATTGTTGGTGCTCTAACAAAATAACTGCATTATTCTGCATGTAGATAGACATGCCTGGTGATTTAAATAGCGTGAGCTCTAATACATCTTCTAGGCAAAAGGAGCCCCCCTATAAGATCATTCATCTGACACCCAACTCCTGAACGAAGACAGAATGAGAAGAAACAGTTGCTGAGAGAGGAATAATGAAGATATATTTGATTATTTCAGAAACCGCACTAAATTTTTAATTGATTGTATTTAGGAAGTTAATTTTTTCAGTATGCTGACGCTTAAGCTGGCCATAGACGTGCAGATATATCGTCGATGTCAGACGGGCGATCGTGTGGTTAAATCTCCTGACCTGCCACTAACCATTCAGATCAAATAAAGCAGTAAAAGAACAGATCAGACGGTGTTCTGCCCCTAACTGCAATCGCATGCAAATCATGTCCGAGAAAAGCTGGCGACAGTGTCCCACTGATATCATCCGATTGGAAATACATGCAGAGATATTATCTGCAGCTGACAGAAATTTTCTAACCTTTCCGCTCGACTGAAGACCACCATTGCACAAACATTGTCAGGACGCTTCACACACGGCCAAAAATAGTAGGAAACGGAGATTCGTACAATCAAATCTGTTCATCTATGGCCAGCTTAACATGAAATTTTCATTTTTGCTATAGTTCCCCTCATAAGATATTGTTTGCCTTTTAGTTCCCGCAAATATAAGAATTAGCTTAGTGATTCTTTAACCAGATTCTTAGGAAGGCGTTCATTTTATTCTTGTCGACAACTTTCATGCCAGTTCCTTATGAGGCTTCAACGGGTCCCTGTACATCAAGGAATGCAAGCTCTGTGGGGCACTCGCTGTACCTGAATCATTTGCTGCATGTATAGACTTCCGTATATAATAATCTGGGATTTTTAAGAATAAGTATAATGATAACCCTGCTTCATTGGAAATGAAGATGGGTATTATTATACTTGTTTGAAAAATATAACGGCATTACTTTAGGCACATTGCTTGGCTTTCAGCTCAATTCATAGTGTGTTATGGAACCAATATACAATATGGCCTGGCATTGACACAAACACCTCCGATTAGAATCAAGTCCCCCGGTATGTTTTCATTGCATTAAAAGCTTAAGAGCCCCTGGTAAGGGAGTAGAGAGCCATGCCACGGATATTGATGTGTTTTGCCAAAGAAAATTAACAGTGATTGGGTTGCAGGGAAGTCTGCAGGCAGCGACAGGAGAAAGTCACAAAATAAAGGCTTTGATAATTGGGGAATTAATCATGTTTTGAAATGATTCTGCCTGGAAAGGTGAGACACTTGTTTTATTTCACTCTGCCCCCACCCCCGGTTATTTTATTTCCATTAGATTTCTCTGGCGAGTCCTGTTTCTTGTTAAATAAAGCAGAGACGGCTGTGAAAGTGTTGATTTTGGCTCTCTGAGCTGCTGAGACCTAAGCGTTGGCATCTCTGCTGGTAAAATAATCTGCTGTAAGTCAGGGCACTAAAGCTGCTCTTGTACAGGCAGATGTTGGGCAGTTGAAATTCTCTGTATGAAGTGCTTTAATTTAGCTTTTGGGCCAGGAGGGAAATCTGGACCACCTTGGGTAAGAGACCTTGCATGGTCAAGGTTGGGCAGCAGAATCAAAACAAGAAGCCCATGATTAAGTGTCTGAGGGACGTGAAACGCGTAAGGCTTGAGATGATTGATTATAAATAAAGATTTTTCTACTATCTAACTAAGAAAATTTTGTCTGATCTACATGTGGCTTTCTAGTGTGCCCAAACCTATTATCCTTCTTGCACGGTTTTTTGCTTCCAGCCCTGCTTATTGTAATTAGTAATTTGTCTGGTTTAGTGTGAACCCTCAATCCACACCCAACTCTCCCCCCCACCTCCATTTATAGACCCGCATCGAACCGCTCTGCCGATGACATTGCAAAAGGGGCAGGTCAGGCGCATGTCTATAAAACAGGAGGCTAGCTGTCGGAAGCTGGCAGTCTAAGGTTGTGGGTGGGGAGAGCAGTCAGAAGAGTTCAACTCAACCCGCAAGAGGATCAGCGAGGTCAGGCCAAACCGGCCCCAATCCCGGGGTATCGGACTCACCCGTACATCGCTAGTCTGGTAGTTTATAATCCTGCTCTTCTGATTCTGCCTCCTGAAACAATGTAGCAGAAGCCAGCAGATTAAAAGACCCGGAGGAGGACAGAATGCTGCAACCATCAGACAGAAAGGGATAACCAAACACTGCTTTCAGTTGCAGTGACGTAAAAACCTCTGAAATTGCTGAAAATGTGTATTTACAGGGGAACTATCACAAAACTGAATATAGGAGCTTCATCATATTCAAATAAGAAACTAAAAAAAAAATCTGTACTGTTTCCGAAAGAATTAAGTTTATCTTCACCATCCCTCTCTCAGCATCTGTTTCTCTTCATTCTGTTCATGTCCTTTTGCCTAGAAGATGTATTAGAGCTCACTCTATTAAACTCACCAGACATCATGTCTCTCTACATGCAGCAGTTGGGTGTCAGATATTCATTGTTACATCCAATATATCTTATAGGGGGGCTCCTTTTGCCTAGAAGATGTATTAGAGCTCACTCTATTAAACTCACCAGACATCATGTCTCTCTACATGCAGCAGTTGGGTGTCAGATATTCATTGACAGTTACATCCAATATATCTTATAGGGGGGCTCCTTTTGCCTAGAAGATGTATTAGAGCTCACTCTATTAAACTCACCAGACATCATGTCTCTCTACATGCAGGATTTGCGCAAAAGCCAGTTCTTTTGTTAGATTTTGTTTGTACTGGAATCAGTTATTTGAGTGAGCATCTGCTAGAAAAGTGAGCCCCCCCTATAAGATATATTGGATTATTCATCTGACACCCAACTGCTGCATGAAGACAGAATGAAGAGAAACCGATGCTGAGAGAGGAATAGTGAACATAAACGTGATTATTTCAGAAACAATGCAGAATTTTCAATTGATTGTATTTGGAAAGTTTCTTACTTCGATATGAGGAAGCTTGTATAAAATTTTCACTATAGTTGCTATAGTTTGTCACGGAAAGTTGCTTAGAATGGTATTGTAATTTTGAGTACAGATTCCTGTGATGTTTGTGATTATTTATATGACATTTGAGTCTTTTTCCTCATCATTTGCTTCTGTACTAATGCACACTTTTGGTTTGATCCTTCAGGATGTAGCAGTCCTAACCAAACACCCGTGACTTTCAAAAAGAAACTCCCGAGCAGTTGATTTCCACAGGGAAGGAGCAGAAGTTCTAGTTTGGGAGGTGAGACTAATATCTGTTTGCTTTCATTTGGTCATTCTTTTTTTTTTTTTTTCTCTCCCTTATCGTGATATGTTAATATTGGTGCAACCTGTGTTTATACCCACTTTATAATATAGTGTTATTGTGCACATCCGGCTACGTTGCTGCCTTTTATTCAGTGTTGCTATGATTGCTTGATGCTGAACTTCCACCCAGCGATAGTTTCCTCTATGAAGGTGTCAACATCAGGCAGTGTGGCTAAACCCTACTAACACCAGCACGCACAATATATGTATGCATACAGGAAATTACTTTTATTTGTTTCCTGATGTTACCAAGGGTTATAGGGAGACAAAGTAGCATGTGATTTTCATGAACAGTCTAACATGAAGATGTGAAATGTGATAATACATGAGTGATACTCAGAGTTCCCTGTATAACTCAGCCTGCAGCCTTGTGCCTTTATATGGTCACACCCCTCAGTAACTTCTAATATCCTTATCATTTACAGTAGGGGGTACATTATCCCTTATAATACATGAGTGATACTCAGAGTTCCCTGTATAACTCAGCCTGCAGCCATGTGCCTTTATATGGTCACACCCCTCAGTGACTTCTAATATCCTTATCATTTACAGTAGGGGGTACATTATCCCTTGCCTTGTGCATTTATGTGGTCACAGAACAACCCCTCAGTGACTTCTAATATCCTTATCATTTACAGTAGGGGGTACATTTCTTTGTACAGTTCGTTAGCCTGCAGCAGGTGAATTTTTTTTCAGACAAGCTGGCGACAGAAGCTCTTCAAAAGAGAGTACATTGAAAAGTTTCTGTGTAGAGATGAAAGAAGTCTTTGCACTTCTCAGTATGTGGCAATGAAAATACAAATCATGTACTTCACAAAGGGATGCTGGTTGCATTTGGAGAGCATCTCAAAGGCATATAGGGGTCATGCTTAGTATTGCGGGACAGTGCTGAGAAAATCTTTTCAGAGACTGGATGATAGCCGCACACATCACATCAGGCTTCCTTCAGAGGCTGCTTCTCTGTAGAGAGGTTTGTATTGTCAGGAACTGGTGAGACTTTATCAGCATCCCCATGGGGAGCCCCAATTTGGCTGGCAGACTGGACTCTCCGATCTCCGTGTGAGATTGATTTGCTGTGATTTTGGCCACTGTGAAAGGAAACGTAATTTCTCAGCAGCTCCATCACTCAGATATATTTGCCAGAAATATAAACCTAATCCGTTTGCTACTTACTGTAACCCTGGGATCCCCAACCTTTTGAACCTGTGAGCAACATTCAGCGGTAAAAGGAGTTGGGGAGCAACACTGGCATGAAAAATGTTATTGGGGTGCCAAATAAGGGCTGTGAAGGGCCATTTGCTAGCTCCTATGTGGATAGACAACCTAAATTGAGGCTCTGTTTGGTAGTGCACCTGGTTTTTATACAGCCAAAATTTGCCTCCAAGCCTGGAATTCAAAAATAAGCACCTGCTTTGAGGCCACTGGGA
>CM044443.1:8212107-8223294 GCA_024363595.1 Xenopus borealis
CCCCCCCCCCCCCATTGATTGCACTTAATAGTCAACCACCCACTTGGCACCCTTGGATGATGGGTTCTGCTAATTAACTAAAATGTGTTCCCAAGCAAAACAATAGGCAGCTAAATGCCACACCCTCATTAAACCCAGAGCATGTTCACTACCTGCCCATAGTCCACCCATTCAGATTCCTCATGCCCACCAATGTGAGCCTTGTCCATAGGCTTTCATTATAATCCAATCATTGGCTCAGAGGCCAGATAAATAGATTAGCTTAATTTGGCCTGTTGAGTGGGTGGCGTGTAGGTCCAGCTTTAATGTTTTAGAGAGCAGCACCTGTTTTATTTTAAGGGGCCTAAAAATGGATGTGAGCCGCCAATCCCATTTATCTATAATTGAAAGGGGTTGAGGCAATGTACAGCATGTAGCCTTGTTACTGTCTCATTCTAGTTATTCATTAATAGAGGGGGGGCAGTGTTATTAGGTCAGCTGTTGGGTTCCCTTTCAGACCCATCGACTCAACACGTGTCCAATACACAGCCCTGATAGTGTTGGCTTGTTATGGAGCATGCTTTATTTAAAAATTCACCTCATTGTGGAAAGAAAATTATCCAGTCAGATGTATATTGTTAAAGGGACCTTCATTAGAAATGTAGCCAAAGAAAAAGTGGGAAGTCTAAGCTGACCCTAAAACAATTAAAGGATTTGTTCACATTTATATTTTCCTTATAATGTAGAGAGGGATATTCTGAGTCAATTTGCAATCGGTTTTCATTTTTTGTTATTTGTGGGTTTTGATTTATTTAGCTTTTTATTCAGAAGCTCTCCAGTTTGCATTTTTTTAGCATGCTGGTTTCTAGGGTTCAAGTTACCCCAGCAACCATGCTTTGATGTGAATAAGATACCGTAATATGAATAGTAGAGGCCTGAACAGAGAGAAGAGTAATACAAAGGTAGCAATAACAATACATTTGTAGCCTTACAGAGGATTTAAAAGCTAGATAGAGTCGGAAGAAGGCAAATAATTCAAAAACTATAAAAAATAAAGGCCAATTGAAAAGTTGCTTAGAATTAGACATGCAATAACAGGGTTGCCCAAAAGGTAGATGGGGATCTACCAGTAGACCTTTAGATGATGATCAGTAGATCTCAAGACACTATCTAAGTGACAGCTTGTCTAAATCGCCCTCCTATTTCATGCTTTTCATTCAGATATTTATTATGTTAAAGGAAAGGCTAAAATGAAGTAAGCTTCATCAGAAAGGTCTATATAAATAAACCAGTAAACCCTCAAAGTAATGTTGCTCTGAGTCCTCTGTCAAAAGAAACACAGCATTTCTTTCCTTCTATTGTGTCACATGGGCTTCTGTATCAGACTTCCTGTTTTCAGCTTAAACCTCCAGGGCTAGGGCTTGAGCATGCTCAGTTTGATCCTCTCCCTCTCTCTTTCCCCTCTCCCTGGTGCAATCTGAGCCCAGAGCTATGAGTTAGCAGGGACAGACGCAGGCAGGAAGTGATATCACAGCAAGCTAATATGGCAACTGCTATCCTAAACAAACAGAGAGCTTCTGGAGCTGTTTACTCGGGTATGGTAACGCATTCTGCAGAATAAAGATAGTGTTATAGATTGCACTATTGTAGTAATCTATTGACAATACACTGCTTTGTTGCTTTCCTTCTCCTTTAAGGTTACATAAGAAAGAGTTAGTGTTAAATATAGCAATATAAAATCAATATAATATTTAAGTAACAATTTCCACATAACAGAATGCTAACAATTCTTTTATGGATGTAGCTCATAATGGGACAACATCACTAAAAGTAGACTTCGAATTAGTAAAGTATGGGCTCTCCTGTTCTGTAAAATACTAAAAGTTAATTTAAAGGTGAACTACCCCCTTGTGGTTAGGAAGGTGCCTTTAACTGGGATGCTTCAGAAGTAGATCTCCATTTGATGGACGGCCACCTCATATGTAGTAACTCGCCATTTGAAAGCCACAGGATTGCCATCAAGGCACAATGAATATGTTTACAGCTTGTTTGAGAATATCTGTACTTTGTATTATATGCATTTCTGTGCCATTTCATTGTTCCCACGGGTGCGGAATGCTCCCTTTTAAAGGGATAGTGTTATGGGAAAACATGTTTCTTTCAAAACGTATCCGTTAACAGTACTGCTCCAGCAGACTTCTGCAATGAAATCCATTTCTCAAAAAAAGCAAACAGATTTTATTTATATTTTATTTTGAAATCTGACATGGGGCTAGACATTTTGTTAGTTTCCCCAGCTGCCCCCAGTCATGTGACTTGTGCCTGCACTTCACTATATTTTCACTACTAAGTTTTGTTCTTGTATCTACCAGGCAGCTGTTATCTGGTTACCTTCCCATTGTTCTGTTGTTAGGCTGCTTGGGGGGGGGGTGATATCACTCCAACTTGCAGTACATCAGCAAAGAGTGACTGAAATATAAAAAAAATCTGTTTTGAAGAATGTGTTTCGGTGCAGAATTCTGCTGGAGCAGCAAACAGATTTTTTTTATATTTTAGTTTGAAATCTGACATGGGTCTAGTCATATTGTCTGTTTCCAAGCTGCCCCCAGTCACTCTTTGCTGATGTACTGCAAGTTGGAGTGATATCACCCCCCCCCCCCAAGCAGCCTAACAACAGAACAATGGGAAGGTAACCAGATAACAGCTGCCTGGTAGATACAAGAACAAAACTTAGTAGTGAAAATATAGTGAAGTGCAGGCACAAGTCCCATGACTGGGGGCACCTGGGGAAACTAACAAAATGTCTAGCCCCATGTCAGATTTCAAAATAAAATATAAATAAAATCTGTTTGCTTTTTTTGAGAAATGGATTTCAGTGCAGAAGTCTGCTGGATCAGCACTATTAACTGATGTGTTTTGGAAAAAAAAACATGTTTTCCCATGACAGTTTCCCTTTAGCACAGTAAATATTGTATCTCAAAGTAAAATAGACCCTTGTGTTTATATCCTATCAGTAATTGAAGAAACATTTACTTGAGCACGCTTCCCTGATTTAACATTGAAAGCAGCATTAACTTAACTCCTGATTGTTCCTTTTTAAACAGCGTTGCGAAAGTCTTCGTTCAACAGCAAAGACGAGCCTGTTAATCAGCTGCCTTGTCTTACATTGTTACAACAATGAAGCCCCCGGGGTAGAGAATACTAAGGGACAGGCAAACTTTCAATAGCAATACATAAACAAATAACATAAGTACCTAATGAAAAGCATAATGAATGTATATTGTAAAGTTTCTTCGAATTATTTTCTTTCATAAGGCAAAACCTAATATTTTTAGGTTGACGTTCCTATATATATTCTAATAATGTTGCTTCTATCCAGTGTTTATAGATGACATGTTCTGTTCCTGGGTAGTTGCATGCCACGGCTGAGTGACGCTTCTGATGTTGATGTTACAGGCACTAGAAAGGATAATTACCTGGATGATGACGAGAGGTTTCATTGAACAGATGGATCTTGTGCCAACATACAAACGGTGGAGATGAAGGTTCCTGCTGCACAGGCACAATTGTGCCCCAATCACCTGCACTCGCTTTTCTATGTCTGATGGATGGGTGACTGGTGTCAGACACAGAAATATATGGGGCTGGTTTCATCACAGCTATGCAGCAAAGCCATTTCTAGTTTGTAGAAATGGAAGCTGGAAATTGTCTAACACAGTGGTATCCAACTTCTGCGGTACCAAAGGCCGGAATTTTTCTAGCCTATACTGTGGAGGGACAATAATGGAGGCCAGGGTTGACCACTCCCTGTTTTAAAACCACACCTACCCATTTTACCACAAGAACTTTTAAGACAGTGTCCACATGGTAATGGTGGTTGCACACCAAAAAAAAAACCGAATGGTTGGTGCTCACTGCAGGATTCACTTCTCATTCGTGAAAAATTCAAGTCCTATTAAAACATAACCTATGCATCCTATTCCCCTGTGGATAACACAACACCCTCTTCCAGCACATGAATAAAGAACTTAGGGTCCCTTAACAACTATTTACAAATGCTATCAAATCCACAGAACAAGCCCCTACAGGCTCACGTTCCCTGGCACACCCAGGAAGCATAAGACAGGCAGAGTGTGGCACACCCAGAGAGCATAGGACAGGCAGAGTATGGCGCACACAGGGAGCATAGGGCAGGCAGTGTATGGCGCACACAGGGAGCATAGGGCAGGCAGTGTATGGCGCACACAGGGAGCATAGGGCAGGCAGTGTATGGCGCACACAGGGAGCACATGGAAGGCAGAATACAACAGGAGACAGGTAAACCTATCAGGACAGATGATCAGTTCCTACAGTGCTACATACAGTCACACAGTGCTGGTGCCCTCCAGCAGTTTATGAGATGTGAACAATGTGGGCAGATTTATGCTGGGCCTGAAGTGTGAACAGTACATAGTTTAGGTTTGTGAACAATGCAGGAGTTTATAGTCTGAATTTGAGGTTTAAACAATGCAGGGTCAGTTAATCTCTGTATTGATACCTTTGAAAGATGACACATGGTAAGTAGACACAGCATAGAAGACTTTCCTGTGGGGTCAAACAAGGGGAGGTCACCAAATGGACAGCACTGATTTAATGTATTGTGGCTTTAGGGTTCGCACTAAATTCTACACACCCAAAGATATATCCCTGAGCCTGGTCCTACAAGCTTCTGAAATGGCAGTGGCCCGGAGAGATCCGCACCTTTATCACACATGCCCTACTTTTTCATGAGTATTTGTTGGAATGTTCAACATTCTTTTAAAAACCTATTTAGTGATGTACAATGTCACTCCGTAGACTGCTGTATAGCAAAGTGAACACACACACACACACATGTAATTAAAGGAAGTAGTTATTAGGAAATTGAGATGTGACACAATTACACATCTCTTTAATGTAATAATGAATATTTCCTTTACTGCAGCTAAATGCTGTTATTAGCAGCAGTGTGTGTGTGTAATCCAGGCTGCAGCTACAAATGACACCCAAATGTCAATTACTGTATCACTAGTGTATTGGGAAAGCATTCTGGGAAGCGGCAGTCAGCTGACTGTCAACAGCCTGACCATTTACTATCTGAATTACTATCTGAAATTTTATTGAACTCAAAACATGGGAAACATTACTACAATCAGACTGTAAAGTGTTAATGGTTTAGAGTGTGTCGGCCATAGTAATCTCATTTACTGATTTGTATGTGAATAAAGTGGGGAACAAGGCTTGGATTAAACACATACGCAATAAAGCCAATATACTATTCTTAGAATGAACAAGCCCATTATACTGTGCAGGCAGCTCGAGGTATCGGAGCAGCACCTTCTAATTTACTGGATCTCTGGTTTTGATGCTCTTTCTGCTGTTCTGTGATCTGTAGTGTTAATACCCACATGCTGAGGATTTTGGGGCTTTTTATTGTAAATAATTTATTTTATTGCATTTTTTTTTTTTCTGAAAGGGGTACTGTCTCGCTTTCTGTTAGGAGATGGTTTGGAGCCCTGAGATAATGTGGTCTGGTGCCCTGAGATACACGTACAAGTGCAATTTGAGTTGCCAGGAGCAAGTCTTCGGTGGGGGGGGGGGGGGGGGGGGGGGGGGGGCGGCTTTTGTATGGCCCCTTTGGGCATCTCAAAACCCACTTATGGAGCACTGGGTATCACTGGGAGATCCTTTATACTTCAACTCCATGAAACCCTGTGCTGTTAAAGCAAGATTAAGACTATTAAAATAACGAGAGCAAATGCTTCCCACCATGTCTAGTAACCAATAGCAACAAATTAATAGTTGGCATTTACTAACTCATTAAAAACACAAGTCTGGTTATACAAAACTCTCATACTTTCAATCCCTCAAGATTACTGAAGTCTTAAAGGAACAAGAAGACCAAAAAATTAAAGTTTGGTTTTAGAAACTATAGAAAAACTATATAACTACTGTAGCCATGGCTAAATAGCAGCTTGTTTATATAAACTATAGTAGTACTTATCTGTTATCTACTGTGTATCCTGTGTTTGAACAGCTGCCCCCATGGCTACACAGCAGCTTGTTTATATAAACTATATTAGTACTTATCTGTTATCTACTGTGTATCCTGTGTTTGAACAGCTGCCCCCATGGCTACACAGCAGCTTGTTTATATAAACTATAGTAGTACTTATCTGTTATCTACTGTGTATCCTGTGCTTGTTACTGTTCCCCATGGCTACACAGCAGTTTGTTTATATAAACTATAGTAGTACTTATCTGTTATCTACTGTGTATCCTGTGCTTGAATGGCTGCCCCCATGGCTACACAGCAGCTTGTTTATATAAACTATAGTAGTACTTATCTGTTATCTGCTGTACCTTATGATCTGTGGATGGTTTGCATTAATTTTGCAGCTCAGTGATCAGGCCCCCAAGAACTGCCATGGGGGCCCTCAGGGACGTTCAGATGCATGAATTACTGTTGCTATAGAAATAATGGTGGCAGTTGTAGTGCAGCTGATGAGTTACCAGTTGGTCATTGCTCCTCTAGGAGTATATCACTCTTGTGATGACAATTCATTGTGTGTGATCAGCAGTAGCCTCTGGAATGGGCACTCCCCAGCTCTATATAGTGGATTGTGCCACGTAGATGAATGGATTGTCCGATAGATGGAAAGGCAGGGATTGATTTGGCTGTAAATAGGCGTCTGGTCAGAGGTCAGGGTAAATATGGATCCCTGCAACCTGATTATTCCTGTTGTGTTCCTTCCTGTAAATTACTGTCAGTTGCTATTTACAGACTGGGAATGAGCATGAAGCTTTACTGGTGGTTAATACAAGGAAACATGATGGTTTTGGTTTTCCTCTATCATGCAAATGAAAATTTAATATAGGCTTCCTCATACTGAAGTACGAATTGTTCTAAATACAATCAATTAAATATTCTGCATCTTTTCTGAAATAATCAAGTTTATATTCACTATTCCTCTCTCAGCATCTGTTTCTCTTCATTCTGTCTTCATACAGCAGTTGGGTGTCAGATATTCAGTGACCGTTACATCCAATATATCATACAGGAGGGATTCCTTTCCGCCAAACTAGCGGATCTCCCTTTATATGGCCACCTTTAGGCAGGAAGTGATGTCACACCAAGCTAATATGGCAACTCCTATCCTAAACAAACAGAGAGCTTCTAGAGCTTTAAACTCTGGTATGATCAAACATTCTACAGAATAAATATAGCATTCTAGCTTGCATTATTGCAGCTAATCTATTGGCTATAGCAAGACTAGATAAAGAAGCAAGTAAAATGCCTCCGTAGCTTTCCTTCTCCTTTAATGAAACTCAGGGATTTAGACATGGATCAACTAAATGTATCATTTAGAACGGTTTACAGGGTCTGCGACTGCTGTAAGTCCTGGCGCCTGCATGGAAATTCCCTGCTATCAGTCAGCTGCTGGGGGAGGCCAGTAGGTGCAGCTACTGCTGAAATGCCAAATAATACACTTTTTATATGACTACATTGTGAGTTGGCTGAAAGAAACTTTCTGTTTGTAAGTAGAACAAAATTCTAAATGTTTTTGGTGGCAGCTAGGCCACATTGTTCACATAGCCAAGCCACATTGTGCCCTAGATCTGGGGGGATTTTATCTCATATCCCCTTACTTAGCTCAACCCTCCTTGCTGATTGGCCAGACTATGCCTTTGCTTTCTTGTTACATGTTAAAACCATTCTTGTGCATAGCTCCTGCTATTTGTCATAAAATCCAGTTAATGTCTTTATCTTTCTGAAAATAATTCCTGCTGAGTTGTGATAGTTACATGGGAATATCTACACTGCTATTGTTATGGATCTCTCTGTACAGACTATGAGCAAACTTAGGGGCTGCTGAATTGTGCTTAATACAGGGAATACCTATGTGACAGTTTTATGGGATCTCTCTGTACAGACTATGAGCAAACTTAGGGACTGTTCCTGCTGAATTGTGCTTAGTACAGGGAATACCTATGTGACATAGTTTTATGGGATCTCTCTGTACAGACTATGAGCAAACTTAGGGACTGTTCCTGCTGAATTGTGCTTAGTACAGGGAATACCTATGCTGCCATAGTTTTATGGGATCTCTCTGTACAGACTATGAGCAAACTTAGGGACTGTTCCTGCTGAATTGTGCTTAGTTCAGGAGATTTGGGCACCCACATGCCATGAAGCAAGGCAAGTACCTGTGATCAGGTGACAGTCTATCAGGGGCAGGAAAAACCCCACTTCTGGTTACTTAATAAATGCACTTTTAAAAGGGGAATTCAGGTGGTCTAAGGCAAATAGTGCAATTATACTCTGCACTAGCAAAATTGGCCCATTTCGCATGCGAGAGAGAGGTAAGCACAGGGCACGTATGGGGGAACAGCATATTTAGCAGCTGAAATGCCCCTGAGCGGAATAGTGAAGCTGACAGTGTTATGTACAGTCACAAGTGGCCTGTTATAATTTTTTTTTGTTGCTAGGGTTATACTTGTGGAAACTCAACAGTATGAGCAGATTTGATCAGAGTTTAACCACAAATAGTTGCCAAACATCTCTCATAGACAAAATGGGTTAAATGTCTGTGATCTTCAAAAATATTAGTAGGCGTTGCAATGGTTGGAATGTGTGTTGGCTGCTTAGATGTAAGGAGTGCAGTACTTGGACAATTCCAACTATTTCAGTTCACACTCTTCTGATCTTCCATTCCTTCAACCAGAATGAGAGAAAGCAGAAACCTCAGGGATTGCTGTTCACTTTACTCCGTTCTTAGGGGTGTTTAACCTGGGGCGCACTAATGTGTGGCATTAAAGTCACTGAATTGCTTGTTACTGTAGTACATCAAGTTTTTGCCATAAGACTTAATTTCCAAAATCTCCATTGAGCAGGGGTGCCGAGGTAATACTGTGTATGTAAAGCTGGCCATACACGGGCAGATAAAGCTGCTGATATCAGTCGGTTAGACAATTTGACAGCTTATCTGCCCGTGTATGGGGGCTTCCGACGGGTCATCTTTTTAGTTGTAATATTGGTGTGTAGGTGCATCTCAGGTCATTTTGCCTGGTCATGTGCTTTCAGAAAGAGCCAGCACTTTAGGGTGGAACTGCTTTCTGGCAGGCTGTTGTTTCTCCTACTCAATGTAACTGAATGTGTCTCAGTGAGACCTGGATTTTACTACTGAGTGCTGTTTTAGATCTACCAGACAGCTGTTATCTTGTGTTAGGGAGCTGCTATCTGGTTACCTTCCCATTGTTCTGTTTTTAGGCTGCTGGGGGGGGGGTGATATCACTCCAACTTGCAGTACAACGGTAAAAAGCGACTGAAGTTTATCATAGCACAAGTCACATGACTGGGGGCAGCTGGGAAACTGACAATATGTCTAGCCCCATGTCAGACTTTAAAATTAAATATAAAAAAAAAAATCTGTTTGCCCTTTTGAAATGGATTTCAGTGCAGAATTCTGCTGGAGCAGCAGGATGTGTTTTGAGAAAAAAAAAATGTTTTCCCATGACCGTATCCCTTTAAGAATGTATCCACCCCTGAAAAATCCCATTCAGAGCAATAGTTTCTTGGTAATTTTCCAGTTCATATGAGTTTGGTTTAATGCCACATCCCTGTCAACCTGCCGTTGGCCAGTGCCAAGTTGGCTATGTGTCTGGGGGCTTGATGCACTTTGATGGCCAGGCCCAATTACTTGGGCCCTTTTGGAGCCAGGGACCTGCTAACTAATATGAGGGCCCCATCACTTATAAAGGTGGCCCAGCTTACAGTTACTTGTATAAAAACAAAAAGTGCTCACAGTTTGCCATCAGATTGTACTTTCTAAGGTAAATTAAATATAAATCCTATGAATACCAAATATTGTCTGATGCTTATTTAATCCTCTTCTGTTCCAGGACTCTCCATCTCTGTAACGTGTTTCCTTTTCATCGTGACTTAACCACATCCACTGTTTCCTCTCGCTTTAGAATAACGAAGATCAGGGAAAAAAGCTCAGAATGATCCTGTACCAAGAGAAGAAGAGAAAGTGCGAGTTTTCTTGAGACAAGTCCATTTATACTTCTCCATGCTAAATCAAGGTATTTACGTGAACTTTTGTAAGTTTCGTTAAATTCCATAAACTGTTTTTGGTGGGGGCAGATGTGACAATTCGTGGCTTTCTGTTGCCTGAGCTATTGATGGACTCCCGACTTTCGGCCAGATATCGATCGGGGAAGCCCGTCGGAGGGTCCTCCACACGGGCCGATAAGCTGCCGACACAGTCTGTCGGCAGCTTTTATCGGCCCGTGTATGGCCACCTTTACTTAACCATTTTCAAGCAACAACCACAAGGGGGCACCAGCTGGTCCAAGGGATTAACCCCGGAATGGTTAGGGGGGATTAGCTCACCTTTGAATGACTTTAGTCTTAAATGTCTTAGTGACTAGCAATCTAAAAGGTGCTGAAATGTTGAAGCCACAACTTCCAGCATGTTCTGAATATACTAAGGGGAGATGGCTATAAAATAGCAATAGTGAGGTTGTAATCTGAAGGTGGAATGTGCATCTATACTTTAAGGATAAGTAAACATTAAAAATAAGAGAATGTAAAATGAATGGGGGTGCTATTGTAAGCAGCCTCTTTCTTTCTCCTGACAACTTCCTTGGCTACTTGTTGGTCAGACTGGTCAGAAAACGACCAGCAGGTGGCGCTGTTGTAAGAAAATTCATTGATGTCAACAGTACATGAATCCTAATAATAATATCTTGGAATTTAAAAAAAAAAAAAATGAATTTACCTTTAAAAAGCAATAGCACCCTCATCAGTTTTACACTCGCTTATTTTTAAGGTTTATCCGTGAATATGGGTCCAGTAACTGATACTGGAAATATTTCTGCCTCAAGCTGTAAGTAAACAAATATTCGTGTTTACTATCCAATTAGTGCATTTCTCACCTATGTCAATGGCCATTTATTGCAGTTGGAATAATGAAAGCATTGGGTTTCCATCAGCAGTTGATCAGAATTTGATAGCCGTCTCATGTCTGGGAGTGTTATCTTTGCACAGATACAATCCGTTCCGATTTCACACCCTCATCGCATAGTGTTGTCGGTCAGTACCATTTGTTACAGTTGATTTCAAATGTCCTTAAAGGGGTTGTTCACCTTTGAGTTAACTTTTAGTATAATGTAGAGAGCGATATT
>CM044443.1:8249965-8278228 GCA_024363595.1 Xenopus borealis
GGGCGGTCCTGTGACGTCAGTGGGCGGTCCCGTGACGTCAGTGGGCGGTCACGGGGCGGAACTATGACGCCGCGATCGCCGATTGGCCGATCGCGGCATCAATCAAGCTAACCCCGCCCGGTTTTCCTTATATGGAAAACCGGGCAGGAAGCATTGAACCGGGCAGCCCTTCAAAATACCGGGCTGTCCGGTTCAAAACCGGACAGGTGGCAACCCTATTGGTGAGTTCAGCTATCTGTCAAAGATTGCCCTCAGTGGTTGTTACAGCTCCATACAGGCCCAGCAGGGAGGTCTCACGGGGAACTCAGCCATTATCACAGCAATTGGAGACAGAATAGATGCAGTTTGGGTGCGGAAGATATGCCCAACTTATATACAGGGTAGGAAAATGTGGGTTTTACATGTCCTTTAAAGTCCAACTGCGGTTGCTTAAGGGGAGAGTTACTGGTATAAACCACTCAAGAGGTTACGTCCAAGAATAACATCATAGTTCTGTGGTTTTGGTTCGCACAAGATTTCTTGGAATCAAACACTGTGCAAGTGCGCTCATGTGTGAAACGCAGGAACCTGAGACCAAAAAAAAAAAATGTTTAGTTCTACTGCAATGCCTTTTCTTGTTCCCTCGTTAAACCACAGCCTTCACCATCAGTTTGTTGTCTTCAGATGTTTTAGCTACTGAGATCATTACTGTCAAATGAAATGTTCCACCTGAATTGGTATTAGTGAATGCCTTTGCTGCTAATGTTTTATTGCCAGTCTGTAGATCAGGGATCCCCAGAGGTTTTTTGTTTTTTTTTTATCCATGAGCCACATTTAAAAAGAGTTAGGGAACAACACAAACGTGAAAAAGTCCCTGCGGTGTTACATAACGGCTATTTGGTGATGTGGATTGACAGCCTACAGGAGGCTCTGTTTGGCAGTACACCTGGTTTTCATGCAGCCACAACTTGCCTCCCAAGACTGGAATTCAAAAACAAGCACTTAAAAGCAACATCCAAGGGGTTGGTGACCAACATTGTTGCTCATGAGTCACTGGTTGGAGATCACTGGTGTAGCTGCTACAAGCAAACCTAAGGGTAAGGCCACACAGGAAGATTTCGGGGAGATTTGTCGCCTGGCGACTAATCTCCCCGAATGGCTTGCTAGTATCTTGCACTAAAGTCGCCTGCGCCTATTCACACGCGGTGAAGTGATTTACAAAGTCGCTCGAAATTGCCTCATGAGGCAATTTCGAGCGACTTTGAAAAACGTATCGCCGCGTGTGGATAGGCGCCGGCGACTTTAGCGCTAGCGGGTGCAAGATACGAGCAAGCCATTCAAGGAGATTAGTCGCCAGGCAACTAATCTCGAATCTTCTCGTCTGGACGAGCCCTAAGGGACTGTTAACCAAGACGGCCACCCATTGTCCTGTGTAAGGTGATGACTATGAAGTTTGATTTGGGCTTTTTCATATATTGTTCAGCAGTGGCTCTGCATCGATCCTACAAATGATCCAGTCATTGGCTGGGGGGGGGGGGTGAACAGATCAGATTTGTCGGTGGCATTGTGACCCAGTGGCTAGTAGCATAGAGTTTTAATGTTCTCCCATAGGCCCCACCCACCCGTATGTACGCCCAGCATCCTACAACACATGTGCCGACGGATCCAGGAAGAAGCCGTTGGAAGTGACGATGGCCTCTGTGAACTTCGCTGGAGGGGACTTACACGGTGGGCAAGTGGCAACTTAGGGGCAATAGCCCGTGGGGGTTGAATTCCCCTTTAAAGGACAAGGAAAGTGTAAAATAGAATAAGGGTAGAAATGGTGTATTTTGTATACTAAACATAAACATGAACTTACTGCACCACAAGCCTAATCAAACAAATGATTTATGCTTTCAAAGTTGGCCACAGGGGGCTGTCATCTTGTAACTTTGTTATACATCTTTGCAAGACCAAGACTTGCGCACACACTCAGTGTGATCTGGGCTAAGCTTAGGGATCATCATAAATGATCAAAACAGGGAAACAATCAAAGCTGCTTGAGTTCTACATGGCTGGGAGGTAAGGCAGGGGCTCCCCCTGCTGTTCATAAGTATGATTGTTTCCCTGAGGGACCGTATGACAATTCCTATCCACAGAAGCAAATGAAGGAAGAATTTCACTGCATACAGTCAGGTTTCTTCTAAAAACGTTAGACATTTTTTAATTGTATATTGGAGATATGTTTCTTTTTCATTAAAGAAAGTAAAATAATTTTTTTCCTTTCCTTGTCCTTTAAGCTCATTAATTCCCTCCACCTGTAGTGATTTCCCACAGAATTATGCCCCCATGGCATCTCTAAAAGTCCCTTACAGGAAACCTGCGTGGAAACAAGTGTCTTTTGTGAACCCAGTAACTGCCCATTGACTGGCAACCGCCCCAACTGCATTCAGTACGTGTGGCCCCCTGGGAGAGAAACGGCTCGCTCCACACATAGGTTTGTTATGTATGTTTGTGAGTAGCAGGTTTCTTTCCTGATTAAGCACATGCCAGAAGGAGCACGTTGGAGCTGAATGGGGAATTATATCTGAACAAAAGCTGCTTATGCACAAGAGTGTCATTATCTGTTTATTTATAGAGTGGAGGTGTAAACATAGTCTGGATATACATCGACTGCTGGCACAGTAAATATCACATGGAAATGGGGCCCTTTTTCACTAGGGCTTGCAATCTAGGTGAAGAGCTGAAACTCACTGTTTATATAGCACCTAATGAAAATATAATATATAAAACAGGTGTGTTTGCTTCAGAAACACTACTATAGTTTATATAAACAAGCTGCTGAGTAGCAATGGTGGAAATTGTAAAAACCCTATATGGTCACGGCTGACACATGTGGTAGCAGGATTACCGAGTAGAAGGCCCTGAGGTAGTACCCTTCAGGGTCTGGAGGGGGGCCCTGAGGCAGAACTCCCGGAAAGAAATCTATGGGGCGGATCTGGGCTGACGGGGCCCACTAGAGCTGTGGGCCCACCGAGCTTTTACCCAGTCCGACCCTGGATAACACCATTATGTTCTATCTGCTGTGTAACCTGAGCCTTTTCTCCTTTGAATGGCTACCCCATGGCTAAACAGCAGCTTGTTTATATAAACTATAGTAGTACTTATCTGTTATCTACTGTGTATCCGTGTTTCAATGGCTGCCCCCATGGCTACACAGCAGCTTGTAATTTAAACTATAGTAGTACTTATCTGTTATCTACTGTGTATCCTGTGCTTGAATGGCTGCCCCCATGGCTACACAGCAGCTTGTTTATATAAACTATAGTAGTACTTATCTGTTATCTACTGTGTATCCTGTGCTTGAATGGCTGCCCCCATGGCTACACAGCAGCTTGTTTATATAAACTATAGTAGTACTTATCTGTTATCTACTGTGTATCCTGTGCTTGAATGGCTGCCCCCATGGCTACACAGCAGCTTGTTTATATAAACTATAGTAGTACTTATCTGTTATCTACTGTGTATCCTGTTTGTCAGAGCATGTCACATGCCTGGGGTCCGTTGGAAAACGAACAAGTCTAGCCCCATGTCCGATTTCAAAATTAAATATTAAAAAAAAATCTGTTTGCTCTTTTGAGAAATGGATTTTAGTGTAGAAGTCTGCTGGAGCAGCACTATTAACTGATGCGTTTTGGGGGGGGTAAAAAATGTTTTACCATGACAGTATCCCTTTATTTTTAGTGAGTAGATCCCATATGAGTAATCTTTACCCTTCTTAGAAGATCGAAAAAGTAGCGCACTCACCCAACACTCCCCTGAAGTAGAGAACGCCTGGTGCCCAGTGTACGAGGTATCGGCTACCCTCTGTATATAGTGCAGAAAGGATTACACTGGCACTCAAGGCTGGTGAATGGCAGGGATCCCCCTTGCCGTTTATTGGTATGGATGTGCAGATCTTTACCCTTGCCTGGCATGATTATCTAACCTGACCAGTAAATATCGATTGGGCAGATATTGGGCAGATATTAGTTGGGCAAGCTATCAGGATAAGCATGGACCGATAAGCTGCCACCACGGAATGCACATTTGTTGACCTGGCTGCCCCCCCCCCCACTCCTAAATCTTACAGTACCAGGTTACAAAGATAATAAATAAGTTTTTCCTGATGGGGACTGGACATTTTATTCTCATGGGTGGGTTCTATATTCTATATCTACTACAGCGTGCATCATTCCAGCCACACCTCCCATTCCTCAAATGCAGGATATCACCCAGCTGTTTTTCATTTGTGGCTATGGCTCCTGGGGAAAGGGTTGGTATGGATAAGTAACATTATGATTTGGAAACCGTTGTGTCATCTGATTGTGAGCTGTAGTGATCATTATCCGTTGCCGGTCAGCTGCCAGTTGCAATTCAGTGGATGAATATTGGCAGTTTGTTGAATGGCTGCCATAATGTGTGTCCTTATTGTATTGTATCTGTCCCTTTCGGTCAGATTAGGCACCTTTTCTGCAAGGTGGATATTCCTGTTTCAAGCTGCAGTTCAACCCCAATTTACATTTTTCAGGAGACCAGGAAACATATTGTAAAATCTGGGAAAATGTATTGGAGAGTGTGTCAAAGTAACTTCAAGAACAAAAGGGATATTAATATTAGCACAGGAGTCTGTTTTACATTGAGATACAATATTAATGGGGTTATGTAATAAAAGGCACTAAGTTTGCCCCAGGGCAGTAACCTATAGCAACCAATCAGCAGTTAGAATTCACTAGTCACCTGTTTATATGCAAGCAATCTTATTGGTTGCCCTGTGTTCCTGCCCCGGGCAAACTTAGTGCTTTATATTACATATAGGGGTTAGTGTCTTAATAACAGGGGTTAAGCATTGCAGTGTTAATGTTACACTATAGGGGGCATGTGCCTCTCTCTTCATACACAACCTAAAGCAATAAGTGATTGGTGCAGGGCTGTATAAGGGGCACACTCATTGGAATTGAACATTTACAGGCAGAAACATGGCAAATATTAGGGATGCACCAAATCCACTATTTTGGATTAGACCGAACCCCCGAATCCATTGTGAAAGATCCGGCCGAATGCCGAACCGAATCTGAACCCTAATTTGCATATGCAAATTAGCTAAGGGAAAGGTAAATGTGTGCCGAAAATTTTTTTTACTTGTTTTGTGACAAAAGTCACTTGATTTATTTCGGATTCGTTTCAGCCAGGCACAAGGATTCGGCCGAATCCGAATCCTAGCTGAATACCGAACCGAATCCTGGATTCGGTGCATCCCTACAAAATATACATCTGGTTAGTCTGTTATACCTCTTACGCAGTGGGACATGTGTTTTACTATTGAGTGCTGTTCTTAGATCTACCAGACAGCTGTTATCTTGTGTTAGGGAGCTGTTATCTGGTTACCTTCCCCTTGTTCTGTTGTTAGGCTGCTCGGTGGGGGAAAGGGAAGGGGTGATATCACTCCAACTTGCAGTACAGCAGTAAAGAGTGACTGAAGTTTATCAGAGCCCAAGTCACATGACTTGGGGCAGCTGGGAAATTGACAATATGTCTAGTCCCATGTCAGATTTCAAAATGAAATATAAAAAAATCTGTTTGGTCTTTTGAGAAATGGATTTCAGTGCAGAATTCTGCTGGAACAGCACTATTAACTGATGCATTTTTTAAAAAACAAACCTTCCCATGACAGTATCCCTTTAAAATCGAGGTTTTACTGTATTTGGCACAAAAACACGCAGACGTGCTCTTTAGAGAATAAATAGTGACACAGGGTAAGCCCCATTTCCATTATATAATGATATTTATACCTGTTTTTCCTCTTTTATCTAGTGTGGAAGTTCCGGTGTAATTATTAGAGTTGATTTCAGTGTGTGTTATCTCCAGCTGAGTGATCCCGGGCAGGTGAGTCGACTTGATCTCCCAGTCTTACATCAGGGAGGCTGAATTCCCTTTCATCTGGCCCTTTCTCATCATAGGGTCGTTATAAGGGGAAACTGGTCTGTCGGTTGAGCGGATAAAAATCAGCACCCCCGCCATAAAACAATTGCTGTTTACCCCTGCTTCTGCCTTGTGCTGGAAGTTACACACTGTTTCAAGGCAGTGAGTTTGTATTGTGTTGTGGTTTCCATCGAGACACCCACAGCTACCTTTCCTGCCCTTTGTGTGCATGAGTCGGAATTTGGGGGAAGCGCCTTCTATCACCTGCGATTGATGATATAATAAGTCTATACATGTCAATGATTAACATTATAACACACAATGTTGCACTATAGTTGCAACTGCCAGTTCTAAGGGTTTTGATGGGTACTAAAGGCCTTGCATAGCATTACTGGGAATAGTTTCGGGCTAATAACGTTGCTACAACTCTAGGGGGGGCCTTTGTTACTCACAGACCCCTGAAAGTCATTAATAAACATGCATCGCTGAAGGCAGAAAATCTAGTGTGGCAGCCCAAGACAGAGATAATGTAAACATACCAGGAGTTTTTGTCAGAAGTGAGAATCTTGAAAAACAGCACCAGCAAGATCCCGGAAAGGGCACAATTGTTGCCCAAGGCTAAGGCCAGACGGGGAGATTCGGGGGAAATTAGTCGCCTGGCGACTTCTCGCCGCGATTTGTAGCCACCGAACCTCCCCGAATAGCCAAGTACCCACGCGCACCGGCGTTGCTTGAAAACGCCGGCGCGTGTTCACAAGGAGCGGCGCGATTTTTGAAATCGCTCCAAATTGCCTCGCCAGGTAATTTGGAGCGATTTCAAAAATCGCTCCGTGTGAACACGCGCCGGTGTTTTCAAGCAACGCTGGTGCGCGTGGGTACTTGGCTATTCGGGGAGGTTCGGGGGCTACAAATCGCAGCGAGAAGTCACCAGGTGACTAATTTCCCCCGAATCTCCCCGTCTGGCCTAGCCCTAAAAGGCAGTTGTCCAGATATTTGTGGTATGTCCGTTTGCACTCAAGTCAAAGCCACTAAATGGAGGCCCTTCTGCTTCTGAATGCAATACAGTGGAGGGGTTTGCATCTTGTAAGCAATGGCTATGGGGCTTGGGCAGTAGGAAAAGTTTGCTGTGACAGTGTTTATGAAAACAGCAACTTACTTCCTTTAAAGGGGTGGTTCACCTTCAAGTTAACTTTTAATATACTGTAGGAGGGCCAATTCTAAGAAACTTTTCAATTGGTCTTCATTATTTATTTTTCATAGTTTTTTAATGATTTGCAATTTTCTTCTGTTTCTTTGCAGCTTTAAAATGGGGGTCACCGAACCATCTAAAAACAAATGCTCTGTAAGGCTACAAATGTATTGTTATTGTTACTTTTTATTAATTATCTTTCTATTCAGTCCCTCTCCTATTCATATTCCAGTCTCTTATTCAAATCAATGCAGGGTTGCTAGGGTAATTTGTACCCTAGAAACCAAATTGCTGACACTGCAAACTAGAGAGCTGCTGAATAAAAAGCTAAATAACTCAAAAACCATAAACAATAAAAAATGAAAACCAATTGCAAATTATCTCAGAATATCACTCTCTACTTTATACTAAAAGTTAAATCAAAGGTGAACAACCCCTTTAATTGTAAATTCAATACAACAAGATAAGTCCCCATACACATGCCAGCTGCCCCAATACATAGGCCAATTGCACCAGTTTTCACTCATACTTGTATATAAAACAAATGTCACTGTATGAAATGCTGTTGGCTTCAGAAAACCTGAGATGAAATAGACTATCCTTGAGTCTTGCATGGTGATCCCTAGACCCACATGGTGCACCCACTTTCTAAGAGATAATCACCCAACCCACAAGGGCACCTTCCAGGTAGGGCTGCCACACTCTTAGGACTGAACTCCACAAGCGATTGCAGCGCGATCCGAGGAGCTGCAACAGAACGCCGGAGTGAAGTTGGAGCGATGGAAATAAGGTAAGTAATAGCATTGTCAGATGGTGTTGCAGCTTTGATCCGACGTGACACGATTGTCGAATGTAGACGCTGCAATGCTGCGTCTGCATCCGACTGTCATTTGGCGTTGGATCAGTGCTGCAACTTCATCTGACATTTCCATCTCTTACCTTATTTCTGTCGCATCCGACGTTATGCCTGCATTTTTGCGCAGTGTGTCAGATTACGCCAAATTCACCAGTGGAGTTCAGCCCTTACACACGGGCGTTATTTGCTGCGCTCTCCTGCGTCTGGTGCTTACATGCACCTGTGTGAGTACAGCCCCCTACACAATAATTGAGTGGGTCTACTACTGTGCGGCTGAACGGAAGAAAGCGCAGGGGAGCGCAGAAAAACACGCAATGCTGCGCTTTCCCAAAATCGCTCGAAATTGCCTAAGGAGGAATCTTTGAGTGACTTCAGGAAAACGCAGCGCCGCGTGTGAATAGGCACAGGTGATTATTCATTAATCAGCTGGAAGGCAGAGGGAAGCGGTTTGGTGAGATTAGTCGCCAGGCGATGAATCTCCCCGAATCTTCCCATATGGCCTTACCCTTAGATGCATGCTGCAGCCTGAACTGATTTATGTGCAGCCATGCATCTGAATGAATTGCTAATTAGCCATGCAGGCAGTGGATTTCGTATGCGTTTGATTTGAAAGGAGTGATGTGGCAACCCTGCTTCCAGGTCATTGCCATTGTAGTGAGTGGATGGGGCAATTCAGAGCTTTACTGGAAATCACTTGGGCAGCTTAATGGTCTTAATCACCCCCCTGTGTCCCAGTTCTTTAAAGCTGAATAATAATGTTCAAGTGCAGCTAATCCTTTGCCTATATCCTGTATCGTAGCTACCATACAGACGACGCAGCAACTGTTGGGTGGCCTGGGGTCTGTTGTTTGATCCCAGTTTTTCCCACTTCATGCCACAAATATATGAGCTTCTGTAACACCGTCCACTGTGAAACATGGCAAACACATTGAGACTTGGCTGTCAGGGGATGCTGGGAGTTTAGTCCAGTTTACATATGACCAGTCATTGATTGGACATCCTGGATTTTGTTTCAACCTTCCTCCAAGGCACGTGAAGGGTTAATCGCACCCGCCTGCTCTATTTTACTTTTTACATGATCCTTTCCGACTCGACACCCGCCTGCACTATTTTACTTTTTACATGATCCTTTCCGAGACACCCGCCTGCACTATTTTACTTTTTACATGATCCTTTCCGAGACACCCGCCTGCACTATTTTACTTTTTACATGATCCTTTCCGAGACACCCGCCTGCACTATTTTACTTTTTACATGATCCTTTCCGAGACACCCGCCTGCACTATTTTACTTTTTACATGATCCTTTCCGAGACACCCGCCTGCACTATTTTACTTTTTACATGATCCTTTCCGAGACACCCGCCTGCACTATTTTACTTTTTACATGATCCTTTCCGAGAGGCGTCTGTGTTCATTCACGTCAGTGTTGTGGCACGCGGATCAGCTGCAGTGGAAGGATACAATGTTGCAAACAAGCGACGTTTCTTTTCCTGTAGATTGCCTTCTGCCAGTATCGCTAATGAGAATTGTATTCACGAGGAAGGGGAGAGCAGCGCAACAGGGTTAACTGAGCAGCAGCAACACCACACCCTGCCAGAGAGCAGACTGAGAGGGGAGACTGAAATACACACCCATCCGCCCACTGTCAGTTTGGAAAGTTGTGTATTAGAATAGAGCCAGGGCCTCTCCTGCCCACAGACTGCTTAATCCACCCCTGATCTCCCCCCCCCATGTTGCTCCTCCTTCCCCTCTAACTACTCACTCATTCCCCTGCCCAAACAGATCTGCTGCTGCTACAGGGACTCAACACAGGACTTCCCCAGGCTCCGAGGTGAGTTAATTCTCTTGCTTTTCCTAATAGGATTTCCCTCTACACCCCGAAGTCTTGCTGGGGGGGGGGGATATAAAAGCAGAGCAAAGTCTGCCATCCACTGGGAGTTTTGTAAACTGAGCTCCAGTGCCTGTGAAAGTTCCATTCCCTCCCAGACTACGTGGATTGTTTCTCTCTTGAGGGAAGCAAGACCGACTGCAGCCTGCAATGTAACGCAGACTTACTTGCCCTTTACTAACCTCTTGGTAGTCTCTGGGACCAGCGGGAAGCCGTCAGGGGGTGGTCCCTGCTGATTTTCACACAATCAATTACTGTTCTGGAAGTGACAAGACTTTAGTTTGAGATAAAGGTGAAACCTTTTATTATTTTTGGGCAGTGGAAATTGACATTACAGCAATAAGGGTAATTTCCCGGTGATTTGTTTTACTGTTGCAAGGATAGGGTATATTGTTAAGTAATAACGTGTCAAAAGTATGTGCTGTACGGTAGAGCATGGGCTAGAACTGTGACACAGTGCATTTATTATGCCCAAATGTCAAAACTTCTTAAAGGGGAACGATCATGAAAATGTAATATTTGCTCCATCATACTGAAACAAGTAACGTTCTAAATACAATCAATTAAATAGTCTGTACCGTTTCTGAAATAATCAAGTTTATGTTCACTATTATTCTCTCGGCATCAGTTTCTCCTCTTTCTGTCTTCATTCAGGAGTTGGGTGTCAGATGAATGATCCAATATATTTTATAGGGGGGGGGGCTCCTTTTGCCTAGAAGATGTATTAGAGCTCATTAAAATCCCCAGACATCATGTCTCTCTACATGCAGGATTTTGTTATATTTTGTTTGTACTGGAATCCGTTGAGTGAGCTCTAATTCATCTGCTTGGAAAGGAGCCCCCCTATAAGATATATTGGATGTAACTGTCAATGAATATCTGACACCCAACTGCTGCATGTAGAGAGACATGATGTCTGGTGAGTTTAATAGAGTGAGCTCTAATACATCTTCTAGGCAAAAGGAGCCCCCCTATAACATATATTGGATGTAACTGTCAATGAATATCTGACACCCAACTGCTGCATGAAGACAGAATGAGGAGAAACAGATGCTGAGAGAATAATAGTGAACATAAACTTGATTATTTCAGAAACAATACAGAATATTTAATTGGTTGTATTTATTTCAGCACAAGGAAGCTTATATAAAATTTTTCATGGTAGTTCCCCTTTAATATCTAAAGGCTGTCAGGGGATGCTGGGAGTTGTAGTGCCTTCAGGATGGGCAACGGCTAGTCCTCTGTTTGTGTTTATGCCTCCTTGGGCAGTAATTGTCGCAGTTCCACCTCCTCGGTTGTCTGTATCTTCCGCGGGAGCCGAGTGGTTAACCCTCGCACAGCTGTGCAGCCTGTGTTACAACAATCACAAACACTTTGCTTGTGGTACCTGTGGATAAGCGCCACGTGCACAAGAGAGAAGTAAAACTGCACCAGAACTTGGGGTTTCCTGTAGGCACCCACATTGCTATGGTTTTTGGGCAGATTTTGTGAGGGGTAGGGGGGTTTCCCAAAGTTCGTGGTTTGAAACTTGATTGAAACCATTTGTATGCAGATCTCAGATCATCTAAACTGATCATTGAACATTGGGGGGTAGGGAAAAAGTTACAACTTTTTGTTAGTGACACACCCTAAGATCCGAGTGCCATCCCGTCTGAAATTTAGATCCTAGCCGCAGGAAGGCTTTTCAGGGAGATTAGTCGGCCGAACCAGAAGTGATTTGTCGCTGGGTGACTAAATCTCCCAGAATCTTACGCTATGCCACTGCTTTTAAGTATGATTTAGAGCAGGGGTCTCCAACCACCAGCCTGTGGACATACTTGAATGAGGCCATGTATTTGTTTTTTGGAAGGGGTCAGCGACCCCCATTTGAAAAAAAATGCAAGGAGTCAGAAGAAGGAGAAAAAAAAAAAAAAACAATTGACAAATTACTTAGAATTGTCCATTCTATAACATACTAAGGTGAACCATGCCTTTAAAACACAGGCTTCTGGGAGTTGTATTCTAATGAACAGACAGTAGCTACTGGTGGTATTAATATCATAAATAGTGTAAGTTCGTCACTTTTTTGATTGGCACTTGACCCCCTTCTTACCTTCCTGTGTAGGAGCTAAAGCCATTGTATTCTACACAGCTTATCTGTTATCTGCTATGTAAACACATACCCTATTGCTTTATTTGAACAGCAGCTCCTTTATATAAACTAAATAACTATACATTGCTCCTGATTCATAGGATGTAAGGGCAGGGGCACGCGGGCAGATTTGGGGAGATTTAGTTGCCTGGTGACTAATCACTAGGGATGCACCGAATCCACTATTTTGGATTCGGCCGAACTCCCGTATCCTCCCCGAAAGATTTGGCCGAATACCGAACCGAATCCGAACCCTAATTTGCATATGCAAATTATGGGTGGGAAGGGGAAAACATTTTTTACTTCCTTGTTTTGTGCCAAAAAGTAACGTGATTTAGCTCCCTGGCCCTAATTTGCATATGCAAATTCGGGTTCGGTTCGGCCAGGCGGAAGGATTCGGCCGATTCTGAATCCTGCTGATAAAGGCCGAATCCCGAACCGAATCCTGGATTCGGTGCATCCCTACTAATCGCCTCTTCTTTTGGGGGGCAACAATCTCCCCAAACTGCCTTCCGTCTGCTAAAATGAAAAAATCGCTTGTGGAAAGGCACTTGCAGCGATTCGATTTCCTAAGTTGCCTCACGAGGAAACTTCGGGCGACTCGGAAATTGAAGTGCCTCGAGTGCCATTGCTCTGGCGTTTTACTCTTTATAGCCAGCGGAAGGCAGTTCGGGGAGATTGTCGCGCAGAAGAAGAGGCGATTAGTCGCCGAGCAACTAAATCTCCCCGAATCTGCCCGTGTGACCTTACCCTAATTGTGACCAACGTATATTTAAATGTATAGAAAACTGGCCACTGGTCCTTTTAAAAATATTTTAATTTAGCCCTTATTATTATCATCCAATAATGTGTTGCTGTTGTAATCTAGAGGCTCCAATCTCCTTCCCAACTTTGTCCTTTATAGAAGTGAAGGCCCACTAACGATGGCCATACCCAGGCCGATATTGCCCACTCTTGACCCGAGGGCTATATAATACATTATATTATATTAAAGGGATTGAATGATGTGTTAGTGGGTGGAGGTTAAATAGTCCCATGGAGCAAAGACTACATTGGGTCAAGTATACTGTGTGCAGGAAACAATCGGATCAGCCCTAACTGACTTGGGTGGCCAAATCAGGTAAATATCTCCCCATTAGGGTGTATTTCCCACCCCAATGTGCACCGCTCTACACTTTGGATACATAGGTATTACATACCTACCCACATTTTGGAAATAGAAAGAGGGACAAAAACACAGTGACATTTTTTTTTTATGGACACTAATTACCATGTTCATTTTACAAAATTTGGCAGGTTATGAAAGTCTGAACACGCTTCTGTGGTTTTTTCATGCTATTACAGTTTTGCTAATGAGGGTGAATTGCCCTTTAAGCTCTTTAAGAGTCTTCGTTCTCCCAAGAGACCTCCTCATCTAAAACTGTTGCAAAAGTATCTATTCTGGGCTCTCTACCAAAAGCCAATTAAGTTAGAAACTTTGTACAGGCATGGACCTGTTATTCAGAATGCTCGAGACCTGGAGTTTTGTGGATAACAGATCTTTCAGAAATTTGGGTCTTCATACCTATAGTCTACTAGGAAATCATCAATAAACCCAATAGGCTGGTTTTGCTTCCAATAAGGATGAATTATATCGTGGTTGGGATCATGTACAAGCTACTGTTTTAGTATTACAGAGAAATACTAAATCATTTTTAAAAATGTGGATTATTTACGGCTATTCCGTAACTCAGAACTTTCTGGATATCGGGTTTCCGGATAAGGGATCCCATACCTGTATCTTTTTTTTTTCTGGCTGTTCAGTGCAGGAGATCAAAGAGAAAGTTTACACATTTCAGTACCAAACCCGGGACTGTGGGTTGAGCTGTCAAAATCGAGACTGCCCAGCGGAAAAACGGGACAGCTGGCAGGTATTGTATTATATCCGTCAGATAATCTATAGCAGCCAATCAAATGCTTGCTTTCAATATGAGGGCCAGAAATACTCCTTGCTGATCAGTTGCTATGGGTTACTAGACCAAGTGCGAACAATCCACTGCCTCCAAATGAATTTGGATACAATCGTCTTATAACTGTGTTTTTAATAGGGGCCACGAGTCCTTCATGGTGTAACATTATACAGGGAGTTTTTCCTCTCCATTTGTTGGTGTGACACAAATAACCCACAAGAGCTTGTTACACATCTTCACCTGTGATTTAACCTTACGCACAATCTCTTTGTCTAATGGGTGTGCGGCGGCCCTTTGCCCTATTTAGTTACTACCTGAGTACTGGTGTGTGTGTGTTTGGGACACGTAGGAGAGTGAGATCTAGTAGAATAGGTGCAGCCGAGCTATGAAACCAATGCCTGGAATTTGGAAACGAAACACCGAATGTACATTTGCCGGCTCGTGAGTCGCTGTATTTGCATAGTAGATGTTTCACTGCAGCTGTGAAACCTTGGCCTTATAGGAGGTTCTGCCACTACGAGCAAAGATGTTAGTTCAGTTTCTGGCAACTACAACTCCCAGGGTCCTCAGCGCCAATAATTCTGTGACTTTGCTGTTGTTTTCCCCCTTTAAACGGTGGCACTGTGCTAAAGTCACAGGGGGTCATTTATCAACACTGGGCAAATTAGCCCGTGGGCAGTAACCCATGGCAACCAATCAAATTGCTGCTTTCATTGTTCTGCTTGCAGCTGGCTTTAAAAAGCTAATCACTGATTGGTTGCTATAGGTAACTGCCCATGGGCAAATTTTCCCAGTGTTGATAAATGAGCCCCACTGTCCGTTACACATTCCCACTCCTGCTCTGTTCTTACTCCAGTTTACAGTTACCCTGCAGCACCCCAGGCCAAGGTTTAGTGAGGAATATTCCACCCCATTCAGCAACCCGTGCCAGTCCTGATGGTGGTTTAGTCCTACGACTCCGTAAATTTCATAACAGCCAACTGCTCCCATTAAAGGGATACTGTCAGCAAAGTGTGTAACATGGAAACTGTGTGACATTGTGTGTGTAGTAGTACAGGTATTGGATCCGTTATCCGGAAACCTGTTATCCAGGAAGCTCCATATTACAGAAAGGCCGTCTCCCTTAGACTCCATATTATACAAATAATCCACAATTTTTCAAAATGTATTTCTTTTTTTCTGTGTAATAATAAAACATTAGCTTGTACTTGATCCCGACTAAGATATAATTAATCCTTATTGGAAGCAAAACCATCTTATTGGGTTTATTTAATGTTTATATGATTTTTCCATTATCAGGAATATCTGGGTTTTTATCCCCTATCAACACGGAATGGGTTAAAACTGATGATGAACTGATCTGAATCACCTTCCACCTTGATGTGCTTACAAGGAAGATCCAAATTACAGAAAGATCGGTTATCTGGAAACCCCAGGCCCCCAGCATTCTGGAGAACAGTTCCCATACTTGTCTTGTACGTGTATCGGATCTGTTATCTGGAAATCTGTTATCCAGAAGGCTCCAAATTACAGAAAGGCCATCTGCCACAGACTCCCTTTTTACCCTAAGATTTTTTTTAAATGATTTCCTTTTTCTGTGTAATAATAAAACAGTAGCTTAGATCCCAACTAAGATATAATTAATCCTTATTGGAAGCAAAACCAGCCTATTGGGTTTATTTCATGTTTACATGATTTTCTAGTAGACTTAAGGTATGATCCAAATTATGAAAAGATCCGTTATCTGGAAAACCCCAGGTCTCAAGCATTCTGGATATCATGTCCCAAACCTATATTGTTTTGGAAACTTTTTTTTTGTTCTTGCTTTGGAGAATCTATTTGGGGAAGATTTTTTTTATGGCAGATAGTGCCCAATAGAAACCAGTGGCCAGAAACCTACTGTCAGAGACCGTTCAATTCATGTCATTGGGAAAATGCACAGAGGAGGGTTGTTGAAATATTACATGTGCCGTTAGCTTAAAGGGGTGGTTCACCTTTTAAGTTAATTTTTAGTATGTTATAGAGTGATCTGGACCCTCGTAACCAGATTGCTGGCTAGAGAGCTGCTGAATAAAAAGCCAAATAACTCAAAAATCACAGATAATAAAAAATTTAAACCAATTGCAAATTGTCTCAATACCCTTCACTACATCATACTAAAAGTTAATTTGAAGGTGAACAACACCATCGGCCTTGGACCGTATCAATGCATTCATTCTCACCCAACAAATCTCCATAGTCACGCTAATGATCTCAGAATCAGTTCAGCCTGTTTGTTTGGCAGCGGTCATTATACACCCAGCATCCAAACCACTGCCCCACAAGTCAAAGCTGGACTTACCCGAATGGCCGATGAACTTTTATTTGTCAGCTGCCTGGAATGCCTGTGTTTGCGTATGGATGAAACTGGGAGAGATATAAGGAGACTAAAGGTGGCCATACACGGAGAGATCCGCTCGTTTGACCATGTTGCCAAATGAGCGGATCTCTCCCCGATAGGTGGAGGTGGGCGATATAGGGCTGATCTGATCGTGGGCCCTAGGGCCCAAGAATCGGATCACAATGGTGGAGATACGGGCAGTCGACCACATCAGGGACCACATCAACGAACAGATATCGATCGGGAAAGCCCGTCAGAGGGCCCCCATACACAGGGCAGCTTTTATTGCCCCGTTTTAGGAAAGGAAACCATACAAATACATGCAGTACAAAAGTGTAACTGAAAAATAACAGAGCTGTTGCAGCTCGTGAAAACATCATATGCTGTTATTATAAAAGGGGGGTAATTATGTGATAACTCTTTAATAGCAGAGTGTCTTCCACTCTCTTGGCCTGTAACCTTCCCTTGCACAGTGGTTACGAGCAAAGGTTAATATTGTAAAGGGAATGATCCTATTAACTGCTCAAATGTAATTCCTTGTTGTTACTAAAAGTAAACTCAAAGGTGAACAACCCCTTTAAATGTGCATCACAGTTTCCCCTTTAACCCACTTAAATCAAATGTATATTTAGTGCTTGAGTTGCCCTTTGAACCATGATGATGATTCTAATGGGTTCCGTATGTGAAAGTGTTCACCTTCCAGCCAGCAATGAGCCTCCCAGCTGCTTCCTATCCCAACAGGGATTTCTTTCAAGCTCCAACAAACACAGAAATGAACTTCCTGACAGGAAAGCAGAAATGTTTATGAATTACGGGGAATATTTTAATTTTTCTTTTGCACCAACTTTGTTGTCCCCGTGGAGATTCTCAGAAGGGTGTGGAAACTGAAGAACTTAGTATTTATTTATGTTTCTTGCACAAAAAACATTGCCTTACACACCCTTACATCAGGAAAGGGCTAGCTGTGTCTTTTCAAATGTTGTTGTATTGATATTAACCACAATTCTGGGAATGTTAGTTGAAACATTTTGAGAGATGGAGGGTGCCAAACCCTGCTGTGTATCATCAGCACCTGCATTGTTTGTATGCTGACCCAGTTCTCTTGAACAGCCAAATATCAATTAGAAAACCAGAATTTCAGCTTTTAATGATACTAGGGGTGAGTGCACAGAACATTTTGTGATTATGGGTGGCGTATTTTGCCTTTACAGTGTCTTATGAGAATTTTAGCAAGACGGCAGGGTGGCATTGTGCCAACTGCTAGCAAGAACCTGTCTGCCTTGTATCAAACAGACGTGTTTTGTACTTCACAGGGGGTGAAATCTATGTTCCTTGCATTGGAGAGGGACTTTGGTGCTGCAGTACTTATTTAGCAAGGGGAAAAGGCAGTAGCCACAATGTCCAGGGCCAGGTCAAAGACAGGTCCCACCACCAGTAAAAAGTGTACAATTACTGTGGGCTTGCCTTAGCATATATGGATTTAATGCTGTGCTTTATATCCATTTTCCACAGGCATTTCTATGGTTGAAAAGCTTTGAATCCATTTTATGTATCTATCTCTGTGGTTAATGCAATGCTCTGAATCCATTTTATGCACCTATCTGACTGGTTTGTCTGGGGTTAATCCAATGCTTTAAATCCATTTCATGCACCTATCTTAGGGGCGTTTCTGGGGTTAATGCATTGCTCTGAATCCATTTTATGTACCTATCTTACTGCCATGTCTGGGGTTAATGCAATGCTCTGAATCCATTTTATGCACCCTTTCTTACTGCCATGTCTGGGGTTAATGCAATGCTCTGAATCCATTTTATGCACCCTTTCTTACTGCCATGTCTGGGGTTAATGCAATGCTCTGAATCCATTGACTGCACCTATCTTAAGGTGGCCATACATGGAAAGATTATAGCTGCTGATATTGGTCCTTTAGACCAATTTGCAGCTTATCTGTCTGTGTGTGTGGGGGCTTCAGACATCTCCCCCAGATAGATATCTGGCCAAAAATCCGCTTGATATTGATTGGGCAGGTTTGCTTTTACCTGTGATCGAGGACTGCATTGGATAGTTGATGCAGTTCTACAACCCGTTGATGCCCATTTCCTTCCTATAATTCCAAGGTTTGGCCCTAGGGCTGAACGTCATGATTAATCTGATATTGCCCTGCCATTGGTGGGCATATCGGGGATAGAGTTGTTAAAGAAGCAGATCTTATCATGTATGGCCACCTTAACTGGCATGTCTGGGGTTAATGCAATGCCCTGAATCCATCTTATGCATCCATCTTACTGGCATGTCTTGGGTTAATGCAATGCCCTGAATCCATCTTATGCATCTATCTTACTGGCATGTCTGGGGTTAAAGGGTTTGTTCACATTTAAATCTACTTTTAGTGTGATTGTAGAGAGTGATATTCTGACACAATTTGCAATTTGTTTTGATTTTTAATTCTTTCTGGTTTTTGAATTATTTCGCTTTTTATTCAGCAGCTCTCTAGTTTGCGTTTCAGCCATCGGGTCGCTAGGCTCCAAATTACTCTAGCAACCATGCTCTGATTTTAATAAGAGACTGGAATATGAATAGGAGAGGCCTGACTACAAAGAGGAGTAATAAAAAGTAGCATTAACAATACATTTGTAGCCTTACAGAGCATTTGTTTTTTAGATGGGGTCAGTGTACCCCCCCATTTGAAAGCTGGAAAGAATCCGAAGAGGAAGGCAAATAAATTAAAAACTATAAAAAAAAAATAAGCAATGAAGATTAATTAAACAGTTGTCATTCTATAACATACAAAAACGTAACTGAAAGGTGAACCACCCCTTTAATGCAATGCTCTGAATCTATTTTATGCACCTATCTTACTGGCATGTCTGGGGTTAATACAATGCTCTCAATCCATTTTATTCACTGATCAGTGGCAATGCAGCCATGTCATTTGTGCTGGTGGGTGGGAGGGGGGTGGTTAGTAGAGATTGACTGACCAGATAGAGAAACAATCCCTGGTTACTGCATGTTTACTCCACTAAATCTGCTTTAGTTGCCTCGGCTCTGTTGTTGTTTCTTACATTTACATTCAGCTGGTATCTCAGTGCTATTGTGACAACACAAGTAACATAAGTTTCCAGCATATGTTGTACTGAGGCTTTATACACTTCTTGTCTCATAATGTTCTTCAAATGTCACTTTCCCAGCTTCGTTATGTTAATGTTCTCTTTCTTTAATGTCTGATTTATGTATCCATTTGAGTAATTGCTGCCAGTTAGTGTTTGTTTTTTCCTTTTCTTTGTTCATAATGCAGCCTCGTCTGCCTTACTGGAGGTATAGAAAACTTGGAGTACAGAAACATTTCCATCAGTAAACTGCTTTGTGATTTTTCTGCCTTTTAATTAATGCCCAGAGTATGAACGTTTTTTTTCTCCGACCCTTATAACTCAGCCTGCAGCCTTGTGCCTATATATGGTCACAGAACAACCCCTCAGTGACTTCTAATATCCTTATTTACAGTAGGGGGAACATTATCCCTTATAATACATGAGTGATACTCAGAGTTCCCTGTAGAACTCAGCCTGCAGCCTTGTGCCTTTATATGGTCACACCCCTCAGTGACTTCTAATATCCTTATCATTTACAGTAGGGGGAACATTATCCCTTATAATACATGAGTGATACTCAGAGTTCCCTGTATAACTCAGCCTGCAGCCTTGTGCCTTTATATGGTCACACCCCTCAGTGACTTCTAATATCCTTATCATTTACAGTAGGGGCTACATTATCCCTTATAATACGCAAGTGATACTCAAGAGTTCAGCCTGCAGCCTTGTTATTTTGGAAGCTGTGGTATCACGAGGGATGTGTTTATAGATGGAAAGAATATTTTCCTTGATTTATAGTAGGAAAATGTACATTATAAGATGTATTTATAGAGCACTGAATGCATTCAATAGGCCAGTAGTAAGGAGGGGCAGGACTGTATTGAGAGCTGGTGTTGCTGTATTTTTCCTTCGTTAAATAGAATTTCCAGCTGTAAATGAGTAACCCAGCATTATGGCATTTTTATGGCTCCAAAACATAGTTTTATGTCACTATCCAGTTATTGTAATCCCAGCCCTCAAACATGATTCATATGGAATAACTGGCCTGATACATGGAAATAAATGAAGAGCAGGGGGTGAGTTGAGAGCAAATGCCAGGCCCATGTAGGCTGTATTAATGGCAGACACTATTTCTGGATGTGACCTACAGTATATTCCTGAAGAGAAACTGCCACAATGTAACTGCTGATAGTCGGGGCTTATTCTGAAACAATGTTTATTCTTACAAGGTCCTTGTGTCAGGATTGTTGCCATTGTTTTCCTCTTTCCTGAATGTTTCCATTGGGCAGACGGAACTGAAGCCTCCCAGTCTTATATGTGATGCCAGTAACCGGTCAGACTTACAGCTCTGCATAATTCTATTTTAAAGGGAAACTGTCATGGGAAAAAATATTTCTTTCAAAACACACCAGTTAATAGTGCTGCTCCAGTAGACTTCTGCACTGAAATCCATTTCTCATAAGAGCAAACAGTTTTTTTAATATTTAGTTTTGAAATCTGACATGGGGCTAGACATATTGTCAATTTTCCAGCTGTCCTCCAGTCACGTGACTTGTGCTCTGATCAACTCTTTACTGCTCTTTACTGCTGTACTGCAAGTTGAGTGATATCACCATGCTCCCCAGCAGCCTAACAACAGAACAATGGGAAAGTAACCAGATAACGGCTCCCTAACACAAGATAACAGCTGCCTGGTAGATCTAAGAACAACACTCAATAGTAAAATCCAGGTCCCACTGAGACACATTCAGTTAAATTGAGTAGAAGAAACAACAGCCTGCCAGAAAGCAGTTCCATCCTAAAGTGCTGGCTCTTTCTGAAAGCACATGACCAGGCAAAATGACCTGAGATGCACCTACACACCAATATTACAACTGAAAATTACATTTGTTGGTTCAATAATTACATTTTATATTGTAGAGTGAATTATTTACAGTATAAACTGTATATTTTAAAAATAAAAACTACATCAGGACAGAATCCCTTTAAAGGGGTTGTTCACCTTCAAAACTCTTTTTTCTGTTCAGTTGTTTTCAAAGTGTTCCCCAGAAATGGACTTTTTTTCAATTACTTTCCATTATTTATCTTTTACTGTTTTTCCAAAATCTTAGTGTAAAGTTGAATGTTGGTGTCTCTGGAGTTTGAGTGTAATTCAGCTGCAGACTCTAAACTAAACTGATACAATTTAGTTGATCCATTTCTCAGCAGCATCTCTGGAGTATTAGCAACTATTGTATCAATTCTAACAGCTGCCTGTAATTAAACCCAGAGATTCTGCTCAGCAGGGACAAAGATAAGAAATGTATCAGTTTAGAACAGTTGGGGGGTCGGTGACCCCCCCTCCCCTCCCAGAGCTGCTTTTGAAGTGTAAAGTGACACTTTACACTTCCATATAAGAAAAACGTTTACAAATAGAAAATACACAGTAATTGGAAAATGTTGTTATTTCTGGTGATATATCTCAAAACAACTAGTTGTTTGAAGGTGGACAACCCCTTTAAAGTAATTTTAACATTGCATTGCCTATTCCTCCAAAGCCCCAGGCTCAAGTTAGGGGACACTGGTTTTGTGTTGCTTTATCCTTCATTTAAAGGATTGATTTGCCTTTAAGGTAACTTAAAGTATGTTCTAGAATGCCCTGCCCTGCCTAGCAACTTTGCAATTGGTCTTTATGATTTTGAATTGTCTTTCTCTTTTTCCTCTCTCCAGCATTGATTTGGTGGTCACTGACCCCCAGCAGCCACAAACTGTTGCTTTGTGAGGCTATAAATAAAGGTGGCCATAGACGCACAGATAATATCGTACGAAATGAATTTTCGTACGATATTCGGTGCGTGTATGGTGGGAAATGAGCCGAGTCTGCTGGTTGATCGGGCTGGACGGAAAATTTTGATCGGATGCCTTTGAAAGCTCCCTGAACATCGGCCATTGTTAGTGCTGAATCGTCAGATACAAGTAGAATTCTATTGTTTCTACCTGTATATCTGACCATTCAGCTCAGATTCAGAAGCAGTGTTGAAACAAACGATCTTTCTTGGAAAGATCTTTTCCGAGAAAGATCGTAATTGTTACGTCTATGGCCAGCTTAAGGGATGCACCGAATCCTTTGTGAAAGATTCGTCCGAATCCCAAACCAAATCGAAATCCCAAATTGCATATGCAAATTAGGGGCAGGAAAGGAAAACATTTGACCTTTTTTCACTTCCTTGTTTTGTGATGAAAGTTGCGTGATTTCCCTTCCACCCCTAATTTACATATCGAAATTCGGATTCGATTCGGCCCGACACAAGTATTCGACCAAATCCTGCTGAAAAAGGCTGAATCCCAAACCGAATCCTGGATACGCAGCATCCCTGCGATCAATCTATTTGTGTTACTTTTTATTACTTATATTTCTATGAAGGCCCTCTGCTATTAATATTCTCATCTCTTATTCAAACCACTGCCTGGTTGCTATAGTAATTAAGACTAGCAACCAGATAGCTGCTCAAATTCTAAATGGAGAACTGCTGAATTAAGACCAATTGGCAACATGTTGCTCATCAACCCTTGGCTGTTTCTCTTAGTGGCCTCAAAGTAGTTGCTTTTTTTTTTTTTGGAATTCCAGGCTTGGACACCAGTTTTGATTTCATATAAATCCGGTGTACTGCCAAACAGAGCCTCCTATAGGCTGTCTGTCTACATAGGGGCTAACAGGGGTCCCTTGGTTTACATAATATTAAAAGTTAATCTTAAAGGTTAACCATCTCTTTAAAACAAATAGAATGGAAACATTGATCTGTTTAAAACCTTTTAGCAGCCAACTATTTTATCTTTAATCTCTCAATGTAGTCTCCTCCTGTTATTATTCAGACCTCAAGTCACTGGAGGCAATCTGCTACAAGATATGGTATTCTATGTAAATGGGAATTACAGGAATGCAGAAAGGGCTGGTTTTGCAGCAATGCCATTTTGCAAGGAGGAAAGTGTTTTCCCAGTCTTGTTGCATGCTCCACCTAGTGGCTGACTGCAGAATTGACTCTGTGCTGTATATTGCATCTGACAGCCGTGTGTAGTTCAGCTGTTGGTTTGTGCTTCTATAATAAATAAAAGGTGTAAATAAATATATAAAATTATATAAATAGTCACTTTATTTACCCTTAAAGCTCTTAATCACATAAAACCTGGCCGGCCTGTATCCTAAATTGATCAATACAAATTCATAAAGTGAAATTAATGTCACTTGTTACAAATGACAATAATCAGAAACTCGTTATAAGTTTTCTTTTAGGGTTTGGGCACACGGGCAGATTTGGGGAGATTTAGTTGCCTCGTGACTAATGGCCTCTTCTGCACGGTGACAATGTCCCCGAACTGCCTTCCGTCTGCTTGAATGAAGAAAATTCGCCTGATCTAATGCATTCGTGGCGCTCATTCAAGCAGACGGAAGGCAGGATGAAGGCAGTTTGGCGAGATTGTCACCGCGCAAAAGAGGCGATTAGTCGCCAGGCGATTAAATCTCCCTGAATCTGCCCCCAACCATTAGAATAAATGACATCTGGATAATCCTCCTAATCTCCAATATGGATGGGAATGAGACAAAAGTACATAGCTCTAGAGACATTGCGGAAACTGACTGTTTTTGAGAACTATAACTCACACACAAAGACTTTGCCTTGATTAAATTCCAGATTGGAGATTAGGGGGATTATCTGGATGTAATTTATTGTAAAAGAAAAATTATAACAAGTTTCTGATTATGGTGAACAAGTGACCATTAATTTTACTTTGATATATTTGTATTGATCAATTTGGGATCCTAACCGGCCAGGATTTAAATGAGTATTTTTAAGGGTTAATAAAATTACTATATTTATTTATCAACTCCATTTTATAAAGGGTTGTTCACCTAAATATTAAATAATTTTTGGTACGATGCAGAGAGTGATATTTTTGCAATTGGTTTTACATTTTTAATTATTTATGGTTTTTAAGTTCATTCACCAGTAGTGATGGGCGAATTTATTCAGCGAATTACCGCGATTCGCAAATTACCAGAAAAATTTCGCCTGTGTGAAAATTCACCGGCGTTTTGTTTTGGACGTTGGCGTCTCATTTTGGATGCCAGCGTCCATTTTTGGTGTCCAAAGCGAGACGCGGCAGCGTTTAGTGAATTTCTGCTAGAAATTCAGGAAATTTCTGCAAAGTGCCCCAGATTCGCCCATCACTATTCAACAGCTCTCCAGTTTGTAGTTTCCGCCATCTGGTTCTAGGTTACAATTTACCCTAGCAACCATACAATCATTTGTATATGGGACTGGGATATGAATAGGGAAGGGACTGAATAGAATGAGTAATAAAAAGTGACAATAACAATACAATTCAAAATACTAAAAAAAAAAACGAAGACCAACTGAAAAGTTGCTTAGAATTTGCAATTCTATAACATACTAAAAGTTAACTTAAAGGTGAACCACCCCTTTAAAAATGCTACTACTTGATTATACATTTTACACAGGGACTAAGTTTTACCTGCAACTTACTTGTTGCCAGGGGCGTAACTACAGAGGAAGCCGACCCTGCGGCTACACCCTTAAATTATTTATTCTATTTATTGTGATCCTCAATGGGACCTTGGGGATTAAAGGTGTATTAAGGGCTGGTTGAAGAGAGAAAAAAACTTAACCCTTTATATCTATTTTTTGTGCTTTTATATAACTATATTCCAGCTAAGCAGCTCATTGATCAAGGATCCTGCAGCCCAGTCCGTAAAAGCAGATTAAATCATCGGCCAATTGGTGTTTACTGTTCAGAGAACAAGAGAAAATTATTATTTACTGAATTGTGAATGGGTGACGGCATGACTATAAACACGGCTGTGATGTGACCTCCCCGTGGCACATTCCTTGCAGTGTTGGCACGTCTAGGCCGGGGCTGTAGGAAGGCAGTCAGTATCTGTGGCTCCTGCTGATGAACTAGAACTCCCAGCAGCCTATGGCATCTGTGTGCCAGATGTACGGTGTAGTCTCTGGGGAGAAGGACGTTTGCAGTAAACACAGCGCCCCAGTGCAGTGCTGAAAGATTTAAATCCACTAATCCCCAATCCCATTAAGAAGCGGCTATTAAGGTACTTCGTTTTCCTGGTTGATATCAGTAGAGAGGAGATGCAAAGAGCCGGCAGATAATTAAACCCCAGGCACATACACAGAGTAGCTGGGAGATTGCATTACCCACAATGTTCCCCGGCCCCTAATCCATTTATATATAAAAATAACTGTTTGCTTGTATAGAGGCACAACATGGATAGGCCACATTATGTACAAGTCTGATTCCATTCACTTAAAGGGACACTTATTTTCCCTTGTCTATATCCGAGTCTGTCTGGCATCCGTGTGAGACTACAGCTGACAATACAGTATAAGACATTGCCAAATGAGTGGATCTTTCCCCGATATGCCCACTAACGGCAGGGATATAGCGGGGTTAATCAGTCATTCGGCCCTAGAGACAAACGATTGAATTACAATGAGGAGCAATGTGCTCCGATGGGTCAGTCGTTGGAAAAAGTTAAACCTTGCCCATCGATATCGTGGCCAGATATCGATCGGGAAGACCCATCAGAAGCCCCCATACATGGGCAGATAAGCTGTCAAATTGGTATAAACCAAGGGTCCCCAACTGCTGGTCCGCCAAAAGTAATCTTGAGCACCAAAATCGGCCGCCACCAGCAACCCCGATTGGCCGCCACCGGCGACCCTGATTGGACGCACTGTACCAGTACCCCGACCAAAAAGGTTGGGGATCCCTGGTCTAAAGACGACGGCTGCAACTTTATCTGCCTGTGTATGGCCACCTTTATATGTGCCTGGCACACCCTAATATTGACCATACACAAGCTGATCCTTGTAATCTTCCAACTTGTCCCCTTCAGACCCAATCAGTAGCTTATTGGCCCATACATGGGACCAACCAACCATCATCTGGCTACATATGTCAGGATCAGGTGAGGACTGTAGTTGCCAATGGCAAGTCTCTCTCAATGGGGCTGCATTTGTACCCATTATGTAAAGATTTTTGGATCAGCCCAATTTGTCCCTCTTTATATTGTTGGCTTGTCTGCAGCCCTCTGGATCTTTATGTACAGTTATGGGATCTGTTATCCAGAATGCTCAGGACCTGGGGTTTCCTGGATAACGGATCTTTCCGTAATATGGATCTTCATGTCTTTACCCTACTAGAAAATCATTAAATAAACCCAATAAGCTGGTTTTGCTTCCAATAAGGATTAATTATATTTTAGCTGGGATCAAGTACAAGCTACTGTTTTATTATTACACAGAAAAAAGCCTGAATAGAAAGAGGAGTAATAAAAATTCATTTGTAGCCTTAGGGTTGGGGCAGATTCGGGGAGATTTAGTCGCCTGGCGACTAATCTCCTCTTCTGCAGGGCGACAGTCTCCCCGAACTGCCTGCCGTCTGCTTGAAGAATCGCCTGCGCTAATGCACTTGCGGCGCTTTGATTTCCGAAGTTTCCTTGTGAGACAACTTCGGGCGACTTCGGAAATCGAAATATCGCGATTGCATTAGTGCAGGCGAATTTTTTTTTGATCAAGCAGAGGGAAGGTAGTTCGGGGAGACTTGTCACCCCATGGCCAAGCGACTAAATCTCCCCGAATCTTCCCGTCTGCCCCAACCCTTACGGAGCATTTGGTTTTTTTTTATATGGGGTCAGTGACCCTTGTTAGAAAGCTGGAAAGAATCAGAAGAAGGCAAACAATGCAAAAACGTTAAAGAAAAAAATGAAGACCAATTGAAAAGTTGCTTAGAATTAGCCATTCTATAACACACTACAAGTTAACTAACTTAAAGGTGAAGCACCCCTTAAGGGCAAACAAATGAAGATAAAGCCAGACGTAGGTTTCCTTTGTCCTTATGAGTGGGTGGCTATTGGACTGTAACACTAGAATAGGAGCAATAAAAACAGCATTTAAAAGAAATCAATCAGACAAGCAGAAATGCAATAGATTGTAACTAAATCCAGAGGCGGATGTAACCGACTACAGCCTGTCCTAAATCTGTATTCCTTGTGATGCAGCAAATGGATATTACTGTGTACGGGCAGATTTAGGTGCAAGTCCTTCTTACCTGGGCCCAGATACAGCTGACCAGGAGTATTGTATGTAGCTTACAGCATCCCATAATAGTCCTGCGAGTTTATATGAGGGTATCCTGCAACTCGGCCTCAGGGGAGCTTTGGAATATCACAGCGAGGTTACTTGAAAAGGAATTGGAGCATAAAGGGCATGTTAACCCAAAAATAAAAAGGAAATGTAATTCTAAGCAGCTTTCCAATGTATATTCAGTAGATATTTCAACTGCTTTTAATGTTATTTGTATGTAGAAAGCTCCAAAGCACAGGGTGGCCATCTCCCATGCACTGCATTTTAATGAAATCATTAAAAAAATTAAAATATTATTACCTTTTTCTGTGGAATAATAAAACCGTAGCTTGTACTGGATCCCAGCTAAGATATAATTAATCCTTATTGGAAGCAAAACACTCCTGTTGGGTTTTGATTTTTAAAGGGGTCGTTCAAATTTAAAGGGATCCTGTCATGGGGAAAAAAATTTTTTTTTTCAAAATGCGTCAGTTCCAGAAGAATTCTTCACTGAAATCCATTTCTCAAACAGATTTTTTATATTCAGTTTTGCAATCTGATATGGGGCTAGACATATTGTGAATTTCCCAGCTTCCCAGTCATGTGACTTGTGCTCTGATAAACTTCAGTCACTCTTTACTGCTATACTGCAAGTTAAAGAAATATCACCCCCTCTTTCTCCCCCAGCAGCCTAACAACAGAACAATGGGAAGGTAACCAGA